>JAZHPH010000264.1:73435-149752 GCA_037356405.1 Nasonia oneida | reverse complement strand
GATGACCTTTGGTACCGCAACCAAAAATACCATTCTGAACGTAAAATTTTTCGCTCTTTCCATTCCCGCAATAAAAAAATAGGGTTCCTATTTAAAAAATTAAAGTTGACCTTCAAATGACCTTGAAAATCGATCTCAAGGTCAAATTCAAGGTCACCATCTGACGTCCCCCTGGATATCCTACAACTTTGGTCTCTACCATTTTTTCGATTAAGGCTGTCCCTGACGAGATATTACCGGTGCCCGTTTAAATTGGGTCACCCTGTATATTTGCAGCTAGGCAACTTTAAAGTAATTGTCACCGATTGTCGGACCGACGCGATACGGAGTTCGTAACTGACGACAAAAAACTGCTTGTTTGAGTGCGTATAAGGGTTTTTAAAACCTTCGTTCGTAGTGGAATTTTTGCAATATTTACAAACTTAAAATTACGGAAAATGTATACATAAAAAGTAGCGCTCGCTTACAACGTCACGAATTGCTAATTTATCATTTCGCTGATTCGCAAGGTAAATCGAAATCGTATTACAAAAGTGATTATTTTGCATTTTGCGAACTCAACTCATAAGCGACACTGACGCATTGGAAGATTGAGATTCAACAGTTTTTATTTAATTTAGGCCATATCGAATTGTTCAAATCATAAAGAAATATTACTAATAGTAAGCATACCTCGTACGACGTAACATTACAAACATAACTAAATCGTTCGATTATTACTACGAAAAAGAAACGCTTCAAAAGCAACGCAGATTTTAGGCCAAACGATTACACAATACAAACTCGACCCCTTCAAAGGATTGCCACCTTGTCGTGTGCCCGTTCGGCCGATGAGGGGGCTCCTCTAGACGATTGTGCGGCGGATCTCGGACCGGACTCGGCGAGAGAGAGTGAATGTTTCTGGCTGTGTCTGATTTCCTGTAAAACGGGCTCTCAAATGTATGTGGATCCCCGTAAAAAAGGCTCTCACTCGAGTGCGGGATCCCCCTAAAAAGGGCTCTTCCTAGCTTCGGACTCTCAAAGGGCCTGGGGGCGGGACTCACTCAACTCTCCTCGTATCAGAGGGAAGAGAGCGAAAACTGCCTGGCGGACCGACTAGAGGCTAGGAGCAATCCCCCAACCAGGTGAAGGCGGTAGTGCCGGTTGGAAAACACAACCCATTAACACACATATCAAACACCAACACTCACACACTGCCGACCCCAAAGCTGCCCCTGGGCACGTATGTCCACCAGGATCACTCGAAGGGGACTGACTGCGTCGATCTGAGAGTACCGTAGGAAAACCAGATTGTCTGGCGCTCCTGGGCCGTCGGATAGTAACGGGGCCCGGGTCAGCCTAACCAGCAAGATCTGACTGCCCTATCAGCTAACGAAAAATTCCGCCTGACCTAACAGTGCTGGTTGGTGACCGGATAAGGCCATGTTGGGTTGAGCGGGGGGCCCTGCTGAGGCCACAGGCGTCCGGGTTAGCTTCTCCGCGGTGGGTGACTTCTGGGAGGTGTACTGGTCCGGGATGCGGGGGCGGGGCACAAAATGAAATGGAAAAGAATGAAACACAGGTAGCGGTTGCAAAAGTGCCAGCAACAAAGGAACTCTGCAGCTCAAACCAAGTCCTCACGGAAGGTATTCTGAAATACCGGGCGGTTGTCGTCAATACGGCAAATACCGGAGCAAGTTCCCAGGAGAGTCACCGGGCGACTGCGACGTCCACCCCAGCGGCAAATACCGGTGCCTCTTCGGAAACTGAAAACAGTAAGGTAAAGAAAAAACACAGGCACGTTAATAAGAAGCTAGCCTCGGGGGCGAAACTAAGGACAAAGCGACTGGAGGACGCTCCTGGGCAGTCTCAGGTTGGGACGCTTGCGAGCGCGACCAAAAGACAACACTCTGACAGCTCGACTCCAAGGGAGTTAAAAAAGAGGTCCGTTGGGGACGCTCCAAAGAGCTACAGCCGAACAGTGGCTACTGACTTAATGGTGGCCACCGTTCTGGTCAAGTACCCGAAAGAGCGCCTTGAGGAGGACCAGGGAAAGAAAGTCTTAGGCCTTAGAGATGGAGGCCTTAGAGGGGGAGATTGATGACGCCCCAGACGGAGGCTATTTTCCGAGTTTCTTGGATAATTGGTGTCCACTGCATGGACCAAAAGGACAAGGAGTGGTTACTTAGTAATGCCACTAAATGATCGTGTAGGGGGGGGGGGGGCAACTCAAGGATATTGGGATGGGAGACCTCCAGAAGCTGGTCAGAGCGATGATCTACGCCTCCGGAGTGCATACTTCGGAGGTCGTGTTGAAGCGCTTGAAAAGGCAGAACACACACTCACACCGGACTCCTGGGTGGTCGCTGAAACCAAAACTTTGACGGTTAGCACTGAGGGAAAAAAGAAGGAGGAGACGGCCATTCGGGTGCTGCTAAAAAGGACTGAAGTCGAGGCACTGAAGGCCCTTCACTTCAGACCTTTCTGTAGAGGCGGCAGAGCACACGTCGTCCCGTTCAAGGAAAATACAGAGAAAGAGCCGGGGCAGACGGAAGTCGAGGTTATGGAGGTCGATCCCGGCCTCAATAAGGTAAACATAGAGGTTGATGCGGGTACCGGTGCTCTCGAACAAGATGGCTGATCGGGGGCAACGCAACAGCGTGAACAATATGAATGGGGCTGAATCTATACTAGACACAACCATAGAGTTTACGCAGATATTTCTGCACCATTGCAAGAGCGCCATAACCGTTCTGGCTAGACGTATGGCGGGGGTGCGTACAGGTATTTGCCTAATCCAAGAACCTTGGATTTACAACGGCAAAATCGCAGGCTTAAACGGAATAGGTACATTGATCAGCGGCAGTCCCGTCTCGACAAAAACGTGCCTTATTGTTAAGGGGCTTCAGGTGGAATCGGTGCCAAAGTACTGCTCAAGGGATCCATGTACGGTTAGGGTAGGCTACAAGGGTAACAAAGGTAAGCGGAAAGTCATTATGATTGCCGCAGCATACTTTCCTTACGAGGAAGCGTGCCCACCAGAGGAAATGGTCGAATTAATTAGAGAATGCGAAGCCGAAGGCACCAAGCTTATAATGGGTTGTGATGCAAACGCACATCACACATGTTGGGGCAGCACAGACTACAATTCTAAAGAAGAAAGTCTATTGGAGTTCTTAGCAGCAACGAACATGGACTTTCTTAATACGGGCAGCAGATCCACGTTCCAAAACGCCGTAAGGGAGGAGGTCATAAACATTACCCTGGCCCCCAGGAACGTGTGGCCTGAGGTTATGGACTGGAAAGTGTCGGAGGAAGTCTCCATGTCGGATCAATAACACATCGTGTTCACACTCAGCAGACAAAGTACGCTCGACCAGCTCGTGAGGAACCCTAGGAAAACAAACTGGGTATCTAGGATCCTAAGCGACATAATAAGAAGTTCTTTCTTACGAGAACAATTGTGAACTTAGGCTGTAGAGGACATCGAAAGGGCGCTCCCTGGTAAAATAAGTCACTGGAGAAACGAAGAAAGAAAGTAAGGCGGCTATACAACCGGTCTAAGCACACGAAGAATGACAAGGACAAACGGGCGTATAGAGCGGAGCAAAAGAAATATAAGAAGGAGATCAAAAAGGCCGGAGTGGAGGGTTGAAAGTGATACTGCAAAAGCCGAAGCACGCTATCAGGCACATCCAGGCTGTGCAGTGTCCTGCAAAACCTGAAGAAACCTCTGACAGACTCGAACAGACTAGCAACAGGGAACTGGGCAAAGAACAGGAGGCCCTAGAGGGCCTAATGGAAACCCACTTTTCAGACTCCAGGGGAGGGGCGAGGTCAGGCGACTGGATACTGGCGAGACGGGTAACACACAAGGCAAGGATAAGGTGGCCTATTGGGACGTTCGAGCCCTACAAGGCGGCAGGTCCGGACGGCATTTTTCCGGCTCTGCTGCAGCAGGGCATAGACGTATGTTCCGGAAGAATGGGGACAGACGTGGCAAGGCAAGGGTGGCTTTCCTGCCCAAACCAGGTAAAACACATCACGAGGTCGCAAGGGACTTCAGGCCAATCAGCATGACCTCGTTTGTACTCAAAACCCTGGAAAGGCTGGTTGACAAATATATGAAGGAGTCATCACTATTAGAAGCGCCGCTGCACAGCAAGTATCATGCCTACCAGACAGGAAAGTCAGTGGACACAGCGTTAGTGGACGCGGTTAGCTTCATTTAAAAGGGCATGAAAAACAGGGGTTTGGTATTGGTGGCTTTCCTAGACATCAAAGGGGCTTCCAATTACACGACCATCGAGGCGATTTCAGCAGGCATGGAGGAGCACGCAATACCAGCAACTGTCGCCAGGTGGATCAGTGTTATGCTGAGGACCAGGACGATAGTAGCTGCCTGAGGAGCGTACTCTTGCAAATGAGTGGTGAGGAAGACGTGCTAGCAGGTTTAATGCAGTTCGCGCTGGGCCTAGTGGAAAAATGGTGTAATGAAGTAAAACTGAGGGTTAACCCCAACAAAGTCAGTGTCATGCTGTGTACGAACAGGTATAAAACCAAGCCGATGGAAGGGCTTCAACTCCATGGAGTTCCCCTGAAATTGGTAAAGAAGGTCAAATACCTGGGAGTCACACTCGACGCCAGACTTAACTGGGGGGAGACTTAACTGAATTTGCAGGACCTAAATCTTGCTTTAAAGCTCAAAATCTTGAATAAAACAATAAAAGATGCAAAATGCAAATTCGAAAATAACGAGAAAAGAAGAAGTTGTGATAATCCAAGACAGCTATGGAGCATTATAAACAGTAAAATGGGCAAAAGAATTAAACAATTGTAATCGCCTGATTGTATACTGGTTAATAAACAAAAAAATATTAAACAAGATAAATATAGCGAATGAAATGAATGACTATTTCAGTCAAATTTGAATAGATTCAACCAATTAATATTAGTGAAATTCATATAATATTAAACGAAATGAAGAAAAATCTGGTAGGGTTGATAACATCAATGCAAGTACAATCAAGTGCGTTGCTAAGCTCCTGGCAAAGCCCTTGGAACATATTTTTAACCTAAGTATACAGCAATCGATTTGGCCGACTGCGATAACACGAGCTGATATAGTAAAAATTCACAAATCTGGAGATAGTACATGTATTGCAAACTATTGCCCAATATCACTGATTTCGAATATAGCTAAAATCTTTGAGAAAATTATATACAACAGACCTTTTAATTTTATAATGAAGCATAATATAATATCAGAAAAACAATTTGGTTTTGTCAGAGGCAGAGGAGCAACAGATGCACTTGATTGTCTTGCGAATATTATATACAAGAGCCTAGACAAAAGTAAACCAATAATAACGACATTTCTAGATCTAGCCAAAGCTTTTAATACTGTTGATCACAGAATATTATTGGATAAGTTGGCAAGATATAGAGTAAGAGGATGTGCCTTAAAACTCTTAACTAGCTATCTATCAGGTAGGAAACAATACATTAAGATTAATAACTTCAAGAATGAATACAAAGATATTTCCATAGGTGTTCCAAGCAAGGAACCATTTTAGGTCCATTACTTTTTATCCTATATGTAAATGACCTACTGATAGATGTGCTAAAAGACTCTATAATGTCTTATGCAGAAAACACGGTCATCATCACGAGTGATGACTCGTGATTGGCAGCACAGGACAAGATAAATGTTTATCTTAGCAAAGTTTCCAAATGGCTGATGTTAAATAAACTATCGCTAAATGTAAATAAAACTGTATATATAACCTATTGCAACTACTGTGATAGCGTTCCAAAGGATATAAATATTAATATTGGTGGCAACATTATAAATAGGGTTGAAAGCCATAAATATTTAGGGTTACATTTTGATTACAACATGAAATGGAATATACACATTGATTCCATTGTAAAAAGAACAAGATATTTAATTTTTGTCTTTGCAAAAATGAAAAGTATAATGGATAGAAAAACCTTGATGATGATCTACCATGCATTCTTCCAGGGCCTAGTCAATTATTAAATAATTACCTGGGTGGAGCATATAACAATTGTATGTACTCGATACAAGAAGTACAAAAGAAGTTATTAAAAATTATCAACAGAAATCATTTTGAAACACAAAATTTCCCAATAACAGTTAGGCAATTGTTCCAAATTGAAGCAATAACATATCACTATAGAAAACTAAGAGATATTTATAGTAAAAATACGAAAACTACTAGGAATAAGAGCATATCACTGTCAAAAATTAATAAAACTATAAGTAAGAAAAGCAGCTACTACATGGCTGTGAAAATCTATAATCTATTCTCTAATGATCTCAAAGAGTTAACAGTTAGAAAAGTAAATATTAAAAATAAATTAAAGGATTTCATAAGAAATATAATTGTATGAAATGAATTAGAGACACAAGTTTAACTTCTGTTATCAGTACAAGAAGAAATAGTATGAAAATATTAATTTTAGTTTTTAGTTTTTTAGTTATTTTTGTAATTATTATACCATACCCATGTAAAGGCAACTTGTTTGCCTCTATTAGGAATGTTAACATGCAAGCTCAGCCCAGAGGGCGTCTTGGTTCCCAGCCCCAAATCCGTGTTAAATGTATACCTATATATATGCTCACGGACACGCTGTTGTGTGTGTGTATCACGCGACCTAACTCACACATGCAAGAGCGTGTCCGTGAGCATATATATAGGTATACATTTAACACGGATTTGGGGCTGGGAACCAAGACGCCCTCTGAGCTGAGCTTGCATGTTAACATTCCTAATTAGTCCGGGTGCTAGTGCTATCTGAGTGTAAATTTTGAGTTCCCCTCAGTAACTTGAAGTTTTTCTGTGTTTTTTGGGTTGCTGAATCAAAATTTGTTGATTACGAAGTTCAATACCCGTCAGTTTTTTTGTTAAAAACAAATTATTGATCGCAATAAACAAATAATCGTTATTTGCAATTAAAAACAAATTGGGTTACATTATTTAGGTATTTTTGAATCGAAAGTGCTCTTACAACTATTTTCGTAAAACGTATACTTTTTGAGTTAAAAATTAATACATTTTTCGGAAAATACGATTTGCCGCGATTTTTCGAGCTGTTTTTCCCATTCACTCTCGTGAAATGTAAAAATTCAACGATTTATAACTCAAAAAGTATACGTTTTACGATAAAAGTTGTAAGATCACTTTCGATTCAAAAATACCTAAATAATGTAACCCAATATTTTTCAATTGTAAATAACGATTATTTGTTTATTGCAAATCAGTAATTTGTTTATAACAAAAAAACTGACGGATTTCGGGCTTTGTAAGCAATAAATTTCAATTTAGGATCCCAAAAAACATGGAAAACTTCAAGTTACTGAGGGGAACTCAAAATTTACACTCAGATAGCACCAGCACCTGGACTATATCGTCGCTCCCTACGAAGAGTAGGAGATTTAATTTCCAAGCGACGAAGAGTAGTAGATTTCAAATCTCGCCACGAAGAACTGCACATTTCAATAGTTGCCGCGAAGAGTAGGTTACTTCACCTGTTTGCCACGAAGACTAGGAGATTTCATGTTTTTGCCACGAAGACTATTACGTTCCGGATGCAACATGTTAAGGGCCCTCGGGAGTATAGATATAGCTATACAATAAGCGAGAAAAATAGAAGTACCTTAAAGAGTGCATCCCTTATAGTGTTGTGTATAGCCCCCGTGCTTCAATTGCTCGTTGTATTACGTGCGATTTTGTTTTTTTGTTCTCTCTTTTTTTTTAGAAAATATAACGAGCGGCGTTTGGGTGCAAGTGACAGTTCGGAAATGGATTTTCGGGCTCTTCAAAATAGAGAGATGTCCCGCGAGAGCTTAGTGGAAATAAAATTAAGGATGAAAGTTTATTGGCAGAGCCACCGACGAGAGGAGACACAAATTTCTGGAGGTCGGCCACACGCAAAATCCTGGCGATTCAATGCACTCTTGCATAGAACGGCATAGTTCCAAGAAAGACGTTTTCTCGCAAGGAGAGTGGTGCCGATTGATTCAAGAATCAAAAACAAAAAACCGCTATATTGTGACAGAAATAACTCAAGAGGAAATTTTTTATTTCGACGAATTTTCGAAATTTTTTCGGTGAAAAAAAATAAAAATTTCCTCTGTGAGAGAAATTTGTGTACAAAATGTCGAAGCTGACTGCGTAAACGTGAGCGTAAAATACGATTTCACGCAAAATGAAGAGAAGCTTCAGTTAATAAAAAAAAAACTTTTAGGTGGACGGCCATATTATTGTATGCACTTTGATGATCATAGATTTCATCAGAATTTGAAATCTCCTAGTCTTCGTGGCAAAAATGTGAAATCTCCTAGTCTTCGTGGCAAAAAATGTGAAATAGCTTAGTTTTCGCGGCGAAAACGTGAAATGTCCTAGTCTTCGTGACAAAAACGTGAATCTCCTAGGCTTCGTGGCAAAGGCGTCAAATCTATTAGTTTTCGTGGCTGCGAATGAAATCTACTAGTTTTCGTGGGGAATTTGGGATCTCCTACTCTTCGTAGGGAGCGACGATATAACAAGCCTTAAAAGGCTTATGTATGTGGTCAAAATAAATAAATAAAAATAAATTAATAAATAAATATGGCATTAAAGTACATTATTATATTTATTATTATAGTTATAAAGTGCATTTATGGCTACATGTTTGTATAAATAAATAAATAAATAGATATAAGCAATTCCACTTTGACTTGCACAAAATAGGCTTAAAAGTGCTTTGTAATAAAATCAACTTATGTCAACTTCCAGGAAAATTTTGAAGCTCTTAATATAGTAATTAGATTGGTTGAGGAACAAATATTACAGTAGTTACTATTTTGAACCTCAAAAGAATTGAGTGCAAAAACCATATTTAGAATTTAGCTAGGAATACGTAAAACAAAAACAGAATAAAATCATTGTGTAAAAAGCTAGCGATCTAGCCAATGTATAACTTTACATATAGTGTTACAAAATTGACCATATTACAGCAGCTATAGAACTGACATTTAATAATATATCAAATAAAATTATGTAATCAATCACATACACACATTTAAATATAATTACTATATGTCCTTTTAAGACTAGAATTATTGCTAATTAAGAATTTCATAACAGTATAGAACCAACAAATTCTGCTTTTTTTGAAACTTATGATAAATTATCAGCTTACAATTCCACAATTTTGGATTTTAGAACCATTCAGAGTTTTAAATAAGGTTCACCGGCTTTATGGTTAGCAAAAATAGCGATACTCTACCTATGCGTTACATATCATTTGTAAGGAGTAAGTTAGAAAAATGTTAAATTAAAAAGTTTAAATTACACTAAACTAACTTACAAAATTTTGTCTCAGCACATAACATGTAACTGCACTGAGATTAATTTTCTCATGCTTAAACTTATTAATTTAAAAAGTATCTACATTACGGTGTAACCTGTGTACTGCACACTACAAGCACTAAATCTAAAGCCACAAATATCTGTGGACTACATAAATGAATTTTAATTAAATTGATTAAAAGTAAAACCATGTTATTAGAATAGCACCACGAAGGCGAGTTTGAGAAGCAGACGACGCTTTGGCGCCCGCAACACTATTTACTTCTATATTGGTATCCGAGATTTTACTTCTAAGAAAAACGATACTTTCCATAATTCTTTCTAAGTAATTTTTATATATTATTACATTCGTATGCTAATCAGTGATTTTTAATAGAAGTTGTCAAAAAAAAACGCTGTCATTTATATAATATAAACAATGTTGTATATGATTTGCTCAAATCATTATCTTTTTCTCCAGTGTGAAAGGACGGTGAAGTTAGCTGCGCATAAAAAATGATAGGGAATTGCTTTTCCACCTTTTTTACATATCCTCACATTCCTCATATCATTGCGGGGTTACATACAAAAAAATATTACTGTGGCGTCCTATTAGATTAAGAGTTTATATTACAGGTATAAAAATGATTCAAGAGCGGTGTCTAGATGTACAAGGTTGCCGGTGATAAGGTCTAGGTAATTCGCCCCGTGGTTTTTCGTGTTTAGGTGTAAAAATCATTTGAACGCGGTGTCCACATGTACAGGTTAGCCGATGATGAGGTCTAGGTGGTTTGCACCGTGGTTTTTGGTGTCTAAGTGTAGAAATAATTCAAAAGGGGTGTATATAAGAACAATTAGTGATTTCATGTTAGTGATAAAAATGTTACAAAAAAGGTGTGGTCAAGGAGTTAAAGATGCTTATATTTTATTTTTATGACGTCAAATATGAAATACTCAAAAAAATTTACAAATAAGGATTAAAATCTTTGAAAAAAAATTAACTTTTGAAAAAGTAAAAGGTTTGGCGAGTTTGATATATTCCACAATGAAATTACAGATTGAAAAGAACTGAGATCAATCAAACAAAGTCAAGTTTATCATATTTAATCTGAATAAAGCAAGGAGCAACTCTCAAGATAATTACTATTCAACTTGCCATGCCCGTTTCACTTTGTTTATTGGTGGACAACTGAAATTTTCTTTTTATGTATTAGAATGTTATACAAACACCATAAGTACAATGAAACGGGCATGGCAATTTACGTAGTAATTATCTTGAGAGTTGCTCCTTGCTTCATTATGATTAAATATGATAAACTTGACTTTGTTTGATTGATCTCAGTTATTTTCTATCTGTAATTTCGTTGCGGAATATATCAACCTCGCCTAACCTTTTAGTTTTTCAAAAGTTAATTTTTTTTAGATTAGATTTTACATATAGTTTGAAAGCCTGCCATTAGGTGAGATTATTATTGCTTTTATATTAAATAAACTAGCTAAATTCAACTTTCTTGAGGATAGAAGTTCAAAATCGTAACTATATTCAGACAAGATATTTGTTTCTCAACCAATCAAATCGCTTTATTAATGGTTCAAAACATCTGCTCATCACTTTTTTTAAAAGAGATTGTTTGAATTCTACAATGCAACCTCTCATGTCTTAAAAAATCATATTTTATAAATCATAAAATTAACTTTATGCACATATCATTAATATTTAGTCTTCTTCTTTCAAATTATTTTGAATAATGATAATTTGTCATGATAATTTATTATCAAAAGTAACGATAGAACAAATATAGGTGATTCATAGATGCTTTTATATCTTATAGTCTAAAGTAGCGCATGACATAAGCACTAAAGTTTAAACTATGAAAACTCGTGTCAGGCAAAATGATTTGAAATTATGATAAAAATATCTTTAATAATTTTATAAGACCCATTTAGAAAAACTTGAAACTCATCAAATTTTAAACATAGAAGTCACTTAGAAACAATGTATATTTATCCAAATAATCAATTTTAACACTTGATTTACAGTATATACAGAAGAATAAATGGCTAATGTTTTGTCGGCAATAGTTGCACGGACCTAAGAGAGATGCTACCATTTAAAAGTAAAATTCATGTAAAATGTCCTCTTACTTTAAGTAACTTTCAATTTCCACCCCTTCAGGCCAATGTTCAATCACTGGCACTCCAGCTGACTATGAAACTGTAAATAATTTTGGGTAAAAAGTTGCAAATGCATATACATATATAATTGTAAATAATAGTGATTGTATTGAATAAATCAGGAAACTAATTTTAAAGTAATATTTTTGTGAAGATATAAATGTACAAGCTCAAGAGATAAAAAACAATTGGTTAAAACAAAATTATTTTGAAATGTTGTAAAAAGAAAGTCTTTTAAGTACATACATTTTGAGTTCAACAAATCTCAATATTGAATGATTCATAAATAGATATTTAAATACTAACATAAGATGATTAATAGATGTCTAAATTATAGTTGAGACAATAAAATAATGTGAATGAAGAGTTTTTAATAATAATTAGAATTAGTTTTTTGTTTAAAATGGAGCAATTTTATTTAAATTAACTTGATGCTTGAAGGTTCATGACACCAAGTATTATTTAAAATGTAAATTCATTTGTAATGTGGATTTGGAAAAGCTTGGCATGTTACTTATAATTTTGATGAAAAACTACTTATTATTATTCATTAAAATTATTAATATAAAATAAATCTTGGTTTGCTTTGAAATGTTGAACGTTGCTGAATTTAACTTAATGTATGATTTTAGCTAATTATAATAACAGTCTAAATCAATACCTATGTTGGTGTTGCATTATATGGCTAATAAAATTTATTAACAAATTATCATCATCACAGTGAAGTTGCATATACTGATTGTTGTGATGTGTGATGCCTGTTAAATATATCAAATGAAACAGAATCTTTTATAATATGTGAGTAATTAAATTCAAATGTTTCATTGCAGAATATGTTAGCATTACACTCAAATGATGTTCACAATTTTTTTATTATGTTTTTTTTTATTAAATTGTTGATTAAAAACTTGATGTTGTTTTTTAGACAAACATTTAATCATTAAAAACTTGTCGAATTACACTTCTACAACCATAGAAAATAAAGTACAAAAGATGAATAACATCGTAACAATTCAGACGATTCAGTACAGTTGTACGTTGTTATACGTAGAAATTATAATAGATTTCAATCCTCCTATCCTCCTCTTTTATATATTATATATATATATATATATATATTATAAAAGAGATATGAGTGTAGTGTAGCGCTATATTAGATAGAGGGCAGCCATATTGCTGAGCTTAATATATATATATATATATATATATATATTAAGTAGGCACCAACGAACATAGACTTCCTATAGAAGTACAGTTATACTTCGTTCCTTGTTCTTAAGAGACTATCTTTGTAGTACTACATTCTTTGGCCTAGATGTCGCCACTTTTACAGTAAATAAGGGGATCTGCCGCACAGATCTTGGCTTTTTCCAGGAAGTGAGAGAGAAGGAGACCAAACTCTTAATGGCGAAAGTGGTCCTACTTTTCCGTCAAAGATCGGGACGAATGCCCGTCATTCTGCATTTAGCTGAAGTCAGCGGTTCCTGGTGGCGACAAAGTGTACTATATAGCACAATTAACTATGAAGCTGCGAACCCAACTTCAAACCCACCACTGGGAATTTTTTTTTTATCAGTACACGCACTACTTATTAATAAATCGAACTTACACTAACTAAATTAATTATAAACCCAATACAAATTCAACTTAAACTTAATCACATATCCCAAACCCCAACCGGGGAGCAATAAGTTTCAGAGGTATCAATGGCCGAGGTGTTTAAGGCGTTGGTCTACAAACTTTTTACCTGGGGTTCGAATCCCACACTCCGAATTTTTTTTTATCAACAATCCTTAAAACATTGTTAAATTGCAAATAAATAACTATTTTGAATTTAAATACATTTATTAATAAAGAAGTAATAATAAAGGAGCAATATATAAACTGATGTATGAAATTTTTTTTGAAAATTTGTTTTATTTTATATGTTGTTTGTCTTTTCTGCGGTACTGAACATTTAATAACACTATTTTTTTTCTTGGATTTTTGTTTGGCTTGCGTATTGTTTTACTGTAACATTGTTTCGTAATTGTTGACATATGATAATTTAGATAATTTTCTTTTTTCTCGTGTTATTTCTTTTTCGATGCAGTCGTTATTAGTTTTATTTGCTTGCTTTGTTATAAAAAACATTCGCGTTGTCAAATAAAAAGCAAGTATTCTATGAGTGAATGCCATTTCATGATCTTTGCATCCAACTAAAGGAACAGGCGACAAATTGTGTAGCGCATTTGTAATTTGAAAAAGTGTGTCGGAATTGATGGGGCACGTATTTAAAACGTTTAATGTGGCTCTTTCCAAAGTACTAATTAATCGAAACAGCTTCATGGATGGTTTGTACAAATAGCCTTTCGAGCGCATTTCTATTAGCTTGTAATGCTCTGTCACATCCTCATTTTCTTGTAAGCTAAGAGAAGAGATGCAGTTCTCGCAAACAACGAACTTTCTGCGATAACTTTGGATTATGCGTGCAAAGCATTTCCCTTTTCGAGCCACAAATCCAGCAACATACGCTAAAATGTAGTCAGAGGTAGAGCACTGGAATTAATCGTGTTCTTCTATTAATTCTGCGGCTTTATAAAGCGCATCGGAATTCAATACTTTATCAAGGATGGTGACAATTTGCGCATCCCATTGTTTTCGTCGATCATCTTCATCCTTGATGTCTTTTATTTTTAATAACACATCGACTATTTCTCCACTTTTGGCGACACTTTTGGCGAAACTTTTGGCGGCTTTATTAGGGAGTATGTTGAAATCAATTTATACATTTGTATAAATAGTGCAGAGTCGGGATGGTCTTTCGATCCGCAACAATGTCTCATCATTCCAAAGAACCGCTAAAATGTATACATATAAGCATATAAACAATTTTGAATAAAAACAATACAAATACGGATGGTTTAAATTTTGCAGTGTACAATACGGTCACTTACCTCTAGGTTGTCTTGATTTAAGCGCGACGTCATTAAATAAATAAAGCCACAGTCATAGACAAGAAAGTCACAGATTTCAAGAGTACCGCGCAACGAAATCTTCAGTCCATAACATGTAGAACCAGTGATGAATTTGTATTTTTTTCCATTGTTTTTAGCTTCATCTTCCCATTGTTGTAGAAATTCCAAAAAAGATTGTATATTCTAAAAAAATATTCGTTAATCAGCAATCAATATATATATATATATATATATATATATATATATATATGGGACGATCCATGTCCGGATCAGTGCTGTGTCCAAAATTTGGAGTGACCAAAAAAATCGCCCGAGGGCTCATTTTGAAGCTTAGGACATCTACTTTCAGATTCCGTGTGCGCCTTTGCAAAATCCAATATGTCAGTTCCAACATGGCGGCCGGAAACTCAAGCAAACTCCTATGAATTAAAATTATAATGTATGGTCTATATGAAAATTCATATTTATTGTCGATATCAGCCGTCAATCGGTTATAAAAGCTCCAGAGCTTTCGAGCGCTTGTGATGCACTATGTACGACGAGATAGAATAGCAAGAGCGATAAAGTAGCGCTCAAAATAATAAAAAGCTCGAGAGCTTGTAAGCGCTTGTGATACGTTAAACACGACGAGATAAAACAAAAACAGCGGGAACGTAGATGTAGCACTCAAAATAATAAAAAGCGTAAGAGCTTGCGACCGTTGAGGGCACGATATATGCATGATTGGATCGAACAAAAAAGTGGGAAAGAAACCCTCTAGATGAGGAGCTTAGAAAATGCGTTAGAACTTGCGAGTGGTCTGGCTACGTTTAACGTCACGATCGAGATAAAACTGTGTGTGTGTGTATGTGTGTGAGGGAGAGAGAGAGAGAGAGAGAGAGAGAGAGAGAGAGAGAGATTTTCTTATTCATTCGAGTTCGAGGCTTTTGAGAATTTCCCGACTTCGCTTGGTATTTTGATTTGTTCTCCCGTATATAAAGTTACTCGGGTGAATTTACTCATGCCTCTTTTGGGTATAGTACCCGTTTTTGTGTTCGCGATTAATAATGAGTCGTCTTGATTTAATGGATTTTGGGTCGCTCACTTTGTGACTTTTTGGTCGTTAAAATTCCACGCTGCTTCTGCGTCGTTCGGATTTTGATCCCTAATTTTGATCTCTAATTTTGTCTATAAAATTTTCTAACGCTTTGTCGCGTATCGCTTTAGCTTCTTCCTCTTTTCCGAGTAATACCTGGAAATCTTTGAGGTGGTATTCGCCCTGTAATCGCCTATGGAGTCTCGCGAGTCTGTCTGATGTCGGTCCGTATGGATCGAGTTTTAATTCTTTCAGCGCGCGTTCTAATTTTTCGTCGTTGACTGACGAGAGGAAGTCGTCAATTCTGTGCGGGAGTGTCTCGTCGGTATCCGACATTTTGATTCGAGTATTATTAATTCCCTTTTGTCGAAATTTGCCGCGTACGCGTTCACTTTGCGTATTTCGCGATAGAGTCGGACTAGACGCTCAGCTTTTGTCTGTCCAGCAGCAAATCGAATTGATTTACCTAGCTTATGCTTAGATGTGAGAGAACAAAAATGTCAATCGTACTAAAAAAAATAAATTTTTATACGCGTGTCTGGAAATAGAACAAATAATTGTCCTCCTCACTAGACAATTTTTACACACTCATACAAAAGTCGTGCGTGCATGCATGTTGAGTTATTTCACATCACAGTGTGAAATAGTGAAAATTCTCGCCGTGAATTTTTAAATATTTCGGCTTGTATGTGCCGAGTGTTTCGAATTCAACGTCGCTACGTCGAAGTTCGAGCGCTCGCGTGTTTACGTTCGGAGGTCGGCTTAAGCCTCTCCGCGACGCTATGCAGTGTGTTTATGTTTCTCAGAATTCACGAGTTCGACTCGGCTTATGCCTTTTGGAGGTAATTCTAGCCTCGTGTATTCCAAGGGGGAATATTTTTCCTGTCTTTCCTATACTATCGATTTTTCATATGCGCGGTAAATTATCGATTTTTGCAATCTGATTTTTTTTTTTTTTGATCCCTGCCTCCAATTCCTTTAGGATTATTTTACTAGATTTATTGGAATGATGTGAATTTCTAGACTTATAGAAAAAAATTAATCAAACGTCTTTTCGACGGATTAGTTATTACTTCGCGCATTTAGTTGGTTTTTCAATAGTTTAACCACTAAGTTGGGCGCCATTGTGACATGTCTGCCTCCTGCTCGCGCGCAAATTACACGAATGAGCCCTGCCAAGCTTCGGGCTGGTGCGCAGGAAGCTAACGTGTCGCAAAAGTCGTCGATTTGACGACAAGGATCGGCCTCGGCTAGCTCAGCGTCTCCGCTTTAGCGGACCGCGGAGAGTGGTGGGATCCTTTCTGCTTGGCCAGCTGAAATGTAAATTGGAAGCGGGGTTTGCATGCAGAATAAAGATTTTCACTCGGTTTATTCGTGCTTATCCTCTCGGGCTAGTCACACCCGGGATACCTTTATTTTCCTAAATTAACAAATAGAATATCTTCCGTCCATCGCCCGGTCCGGGTATTACATGCTCCCGTGTATCTTGCGTACTCTAGGCGCTTACCGAGATTATGCGCTTTTAGTTGCACCAGCTTGATGGATGCTGCTATCTAACCTAGCTACAGCGTCTATCGCGCTGTTTACGCCACGCGCTTAGAGAGAGAGAGAGAGAGAGAGAGAGAGACAGAGAGAGAGAGAGAGAGAGAGAGAGAGAGAGAGACAGAGAGAGAGAGAAAGAGAGAGAAGAGAGAGAGGAACACGAAATAAAACTGTTGAAATATGGTTTATGCACTTATCAAATTTATAAAATACTGACCTCGAACATCAGTTGTATTCATGCTCGCCGTTTTCTTTTTGAGTATCTCAAAGGTTTTCTCGTCGAATCCGTATGTGCCTTTAATTACTTTAATATACCTGCTTAAAGTTTCCAAACATGGCACGCTAATATTTTATGAGTCCTTAAATGGTTATACGTTTTGCAACTCTTTATGCGCAAAAGTAGACACTCGTAAATCCATTCATTTGTGTAACGATTTCCTCTGCTGTTTTTTGTCTTCGATGCATTGAAACATGCCATCACGTCTTCTTGCTGGCTTTTCGGCAATTTGTTACAAACATTTTCAATAGCTTTGGAATCAGCTTTTGCACATTCAGTCTTGATTTTTTCAACTCTCTGCTTTAGCAGGACAATCTGAAAATAATTATTTATTTATGCAATCTAATACAAATAATGTTGATGAACAAATAAGTAACGTAATGTAAAATACGAGCAATACCGTACCTTCCTTTTAAGTCGTTTAACCTTCTCATTAAACTTCTTAACTTTTCCCAGGTGTATTTTACTCTGCTTCTTTAGTCTCATAGCTTTTTGGCTTGAGGAAATATTTTTTCGGGAAGATGCACGTATTTTGGAACATTCAGCGCAGCGAATTTTTTTTGGTCCAGTGAGAGTACTTGAACTGTCTTGAATCACGTATTTACAGCATTTATCTGACCTGTGTTTCGCAAACAATTTCATTTTATTATTTAAATGCGCGTATGTGTAAAATATCATAAGGAAACATACATTCGTAGTCCGTCGATCTTGTCACAAGGAACAATATAACGTGACACGTAAGATATTAACTTACTAATATCATTAGGACTTTGTATTGTCTCCCTGTAATCTAAATGCACTAATGATTCTTCTATGTAAATCTGAAGAAAAACAATAATTTATTTCAATGAATGAAATGAAAAAAAAAACATATACATCGCGATCATATTAAGGATACTCCAACTCACGTGTACTGTCATATCAGAAAATAATATAATTCTCTTTGATATTCCTGAATATCTTGGTTTCCATTCGCACCACAGTATGCACTTCACACCAGTTAATATAACTCGCGGTATCCATGTTGAGGGCATGTCTATTGATTGTGGATTCTGCATCAATGAGTCACAAATTTCTTTAAAATGATTTGACTTTTCGACTGCAATTTAAAATTATTTATATTATTGTTTAATGAATTAGAGAGGATGATATGTACAGACATAAAATCATTTTTATTCATTACTCACCCATTGCAACATCGGGTTTTTGCAATTCTGTTCAGCGTTTATCAAAGCTTGCATTAATCGACACACTGTTTGTTTCTGGCGATGGATTCGTTATTGATTTGTTGTTCTGCTTTTTCATTTCAATAAATTCTTCAGTCGCGTTTTCTTTAACAATTGATACACCCGTTTAGAATTTTATTATTCATTATTGAAAATTATTTGATACACAGCGTGCATTGTAATTAAATAATATACTTACTAGGACCGTTATCAACTTCTTTGTTCTCGTTGCTTTCTATCAATAATGCATTTAATTGATTTGTATCGATTTCTTGTAAAGGAGCCGTTGAGCCTATTATTCTCATTATTATTATTATCATTATATAATAATATAATTTTGCATAGATCTGTCAAACTTACTGCGAACGTATGTATTTGGCGGAATAACACACTCCGCATAATATGCATTGGCACTTTTGTTTACAGTGTTTTCTATATTTTCATTCAAAAACTTGCAAGGTATCGAGCCTTTTTTCAGTGAAGGCCTCTGCTTTTGCAATCTGTATATGCTACCATCCGGCATTGCATGATGCACCCTAGTGGAAATGAAAAATGTGAAAAACTGTGAAAAATTGTAAGGAAACGTGAATGAATGTGAAAAATCAAAATTTTATATCAATATTTGGAACATTGCTAATAAGAAAATTGTCATAATTTTTCACTATTTTTCACATTGTTTCACGTTTTTACACATTTATTTTTTTAGCAAAAAAGTGCATTTTCATGTAACACTTATGCACAGTATTTCACATTTTCGTGCATTTTCATGTAACACTTATGCACAGTATTTCACATTTCCTCACAATCATGCACATTATTTCATATTTGTCACAAGTCTGGTTTTTTCGAGTTTGTTTCCGACATAACGACACAACTCTACTTTAAAATGAGTTTTTTATGTGCCGGTGGTCACTCTAGGATTTGGTTTTGTTTATTTCCAACGAAATATTGCCTTTTAACCCATTTTCAGACAGTATATAAAGTGCTCCTTATAAGAAAGAAATGTATCTTAGAAGCGTATAAGATATTAGCTCAGGTGGTTAGACGTTTCACTGGCACGCTGAAGACCCGGGTTTGATCCTACCTTACCTACCTTAGGTCACTTTTTTTATTTTCAATTAATCCTTTAGTGTGCCAAATATTTGTGAGGAACTGTGAAAAATCGTGAAAAATGATTTTATAAATGTGCAACAATGTGAAATATGTAATATATTCTGTAAATTAATTTTTCTGATTGTTCCAAATCTTAATGCTTTTTTTTTTAGTTTTTCACAATTGTACACATTTACGTTACAATGTTTCACTTTTGCACACGATTTATCACAATTTTTCACATTTATCATTTCCGCTAGGGTACAAAATCTTTTACTACATCATCTTCCTTAAAATACAATTCGCAAATGGAATGATGCTTACCTAGTAAATGTCCTGACGGGATCGCATTTTGCCAAGATTGTAGAACTTCATCCTGTGTGAATGTACAAGCACAACAATTATATACAGTAATAGATTAACTATTCACTTTATTGAAAGTCAAGTAATTCGATAAATTACGGTCGTGGCTTTAAAAAAAGATAATCCATTCTCTCCTCGCTTAACATTTTTTTTTCATTTTGTCGCACACCCTTGCACAAAACAGGACTGCATTTTAATATAATGTTATAACGAAATACCAAAGTAATTAACTATCGGCTAGATATAAAGTTCACTCGCTAAAACGTCTGTCTTCGCGAAAAGCTAGGCAGTAACTGAGCTTACACACTAAAATAGACTACAAGTAAAACATATGAAGTGCAATGTTTTCAGTCTTTTCTTTGAAGTTATCGTACCGTTGATATTCCGCGTAACTACACTTCTCCGAAAAAGTTTCTCAGAATAAATTCACAAATTAGTCCAGGAGCTGGTGACACCGGGGTATGCATTTTTTAGGTCCGTACGGTAACTTAGTGTTTTCTTATGTTTTTTCAAAAAACATAAGAAAACAATTCTACGACCTAAAAAACATAAGAAAACACTAAGTTACCGTACGGACCTAAAAATGCATACTCCGGTGTCACCAGCTCCCGGACTAAATAGGTAAAAGTCGCGTTTCGTTTTTCATATGCATTTAATTCCTGAAAGTAGGTTGTATCCTTACCTGTTATTGTTGTTTTATTCCGAAATTAGTACTTAATGACTTGAGGATTGTTGATAAAAAAAAAAATTCGGAGTGTGGGGATTCGAACCCCAGGTAAAAAGTTTGTGGACCAACGCCATAATCAACTCGGTCATTGATACCTATGAAACTTGGAGATTGAAAGTCGCATATGATTATTGCTTCCCGGTTGGGGTTTGGGATATGTGATTAAGTTTAAGTTTAATTTGTATTGGGTTTATAATTAATTTAGTTAGTATAAGTTCGATTTATTAATAAGTAGTGCGTGTACTGATAAAATAATCCGGCGCCATAGGAGTTTGGTCTCCTTCTCTCTTACTTCCTGGCTTTTTCGACTTTCCCACCACCACCATGCTCGATGTCTAGATAATGAGGTAACACAAAGAGTTGCTTAAGGATATCTAAATCAATATTTAGGCCAGTTAAGGGGATGTTGGCGCTAAAGCTTTACAAATCCGCCACGGGGTATTTTGTATTTCCAAACTTTTAGAAAAACAAAAAGTCCGATCAAAATTTTCTTTCGGTAGAACGATTCATTAAATTTAACACTACGGCGCTACCGACTCGGTTTTTCACTTTCAAGCCTGATTTGAAAAGTTTTATGTAAAATTGAATTTCAAGGTTGACGCTGCAATCAGATTAGTACGTGTAAACATCTGTTCGTATTTCCAAAATTTTAGAAAAACTAAACGTCCGATCGACATTTCCCTTAGTATAATGATTTATTAAATCTAACACTAGAGCGCTACAAGCTTGGTTTTCCATTACAAGCTGTATTTTAAAAGTTATATGTAATAAAAAAACAGCGTTTTTAGCGTTTTTAAAGTGGGCTTTTTTAGGCCGAGTGTGGAGTTTGCAGTACGAGTCAAAGGCGATCAGTTAGCCCTAGCCGAAGGCGAGGGCGTTTACGAGCCGCAGATGAATAATGCCCGCTTAGACCTTGGTGCACACCATATTTTTTGTAACGCATTTATTCATTTTCGCGTTTCAAACTGCACTTGTTGAATTTCTTGCGAGTTTAGAAGATTTGCCAATGAACTATGTAGCGGGCGCAATACTTTTACGCCCGGAAACAGCAGGCGCAATAGTATATTTCGACACAAGTCCCGCGTGAAAATATTATATGAGATCCCATATGACTGAAATTCGTACTGAGATCTATATGAGATTTATGTGAGATTTATGTGAGATATATATGAGATCTACGTGAGATCTCATATGCGATCTCATATAGATCTCATATAGATGTCATGGAGATCTTAGTACGAATTTGAGTCATATGAGATCTCATATAATATTTTTGCGCGAGTGCGCAAAAGTTGATTCTACGCGAGTGTGAGGTTTGTCGCTCGAGCGAAGCGAGGGTAACAATTGCACGAGTGTAGAATCAATCTCCGCACGCGTGTCGAACATTATTTTCGATACAGGGGGCGGAAAATGCGCTTAAACGTACGCGGAGCATGCGGAAAAGTGCATTTTACGCACGCTTTATCGAAAAAGTATTTTTGCTCCCGCAAAAATAAAAGTACAATACAATATAAAAGTATTTATAATATTTTTGGTGTTTTGAAAGGCGATACGTAACCTAGATATCCTCGAGATAAAGACAGCTCGCCGAGTCCTGCCAAAACTGTGGCCACTCGCTATTTTTGCTGAAAAGTCGGTACGGTGGCGACACTCGCTAAAACTCCAGTTACGAGGAAATAGCCAGCAGTGCATTTCATTTAATACGCGAAATGTATAGTGACAAAGCTGAAAAGAAAATTATCGATAAGTCGAGCTCCTTCTCGTTAAATGACTTGCAATGTTTGTATTTCAGCAAAGTTTGAATAGGAACAAAATTTGCGTTGGAATCTTTGCCAATAGAACAAGCGGCTACCCTATCAGCATTGGGAAATTTTATAAAAATTGTAATGCATTCTTAGTGAATGCCTTTTACAATAAGTATTTTCATAGAATTCTTAATGATAGCTTCAGGTTTTAACGGATGTCCGCTTCAGAAGTATTCATAAAGAATTATTACGTTTTATGACCTTTATTATTTACTTATGGGCTAATTAATAATAAAAAAATAAATAACAACCAATGAATAATTGCAGAGAAAAATATATAATTATATTCAGTAATACAAGTAAAGTGGGGCTTTTGAGACCGAGTGTTGAGTTTGTAGAAAGTCCACTAGTTCTTAATATTCATGATATATATGTTCATTCATAAAGAATACTTGATGAATACTTTTACTACTACGAAATACTTTGCTTCTGATTAATGCCATTTTGTATTTGATAATTTTTTTCATGAAGAATACTTTATGAATACTTTTCACACAACTATGAAATACTTTACTTTCAGTTGATAACATTTTACATTTTAGAAATTTTTTTTCAAAGTGTGCTTATCGGGTAAACAGCATGCATTTCGCGTATTTTATCAAGTGCAGCTGTGGTTGGGCAACATGCGGCTTGAACCAACCGATTGGGGGTGGAAAATCAAAAACTCCCATTTAGTACCTATAGGGACTGTCGATTCACCTATCCGTAAGAAATTACCAAAGCAAATTTCCTGCTCCTATTTTAAAAAAGTGTGTAAAGATACTTCATGCACTTGCAGAAAACACTTTCTAAATATTCGAATTGAAATCCCTACATTTATACCAAAACTACAAGTGTACAAGTGTCCTCCTAAAATTTTAGCCCAAAAAAACCACACGTTCACTTAGAATCCTATGAACAGTGAAAAAATTCACAAAACATTGCACCGAGTGCCACAATAGGTAAGTAGGGATAATTCATGTTTGAGTACGGTAAATTTAGCCACGCAGGGCTCAAGCGCACGTAATACTGGAATAATCTCGATGTAGTGCTTGTCCCGAAGCTCTCGCTTCTAACGTTGCACTAGCCTTTTTCGCTTTCTCTGTCTCACACACGTGCGCGCTATACTCTCTCTCTCTCTCTCTCTCTCTCTCTCTCTCTTCTAAATCAATTAACTTAAACAATCAACAAAACAGAATTTTCGATGCACTTGATAATAATAAGGTCTTATTACGAAAGCAAAAAACGACTTTCTCGTCGCAGGCAAAGGATGAGGATATAATACCCCAACGTGTCATCGCGAAGTCTCTACCGGTTCTTTAGTGCCTCTCAAAAAGAAAGCAATTCCATCAGCTGTGACGGACTTTCGTCTAATAGCACTACTGAGCTTCATTTATAAGGTCCTAGAAAAGATAGTACATGACCAGATCTTAGAACACCTAGAGTCACAGAAAATTCTTGACCCCATTCCAAACCGGTTTTCGGAGCAACAACTCAACGCAGACGGCACTACTAAAGCTGACGGAAGACATAAGGACAGGGATTGACAGTGACAAACAGTTACTGACCATCTTACTGCTTTTTGACTTTAGCAAGGTTTTTGACACGATATCCCCTTCAACCCTGTTGAAAATAATAACGTCATTTTATGACGTCATTGACTGACGTCATTAAATGGCGTCATTAAATCAGCTACTCCGTAAGCTGATCGGGATGGGATTCTCTAGAGCAGTAGTCATGTGGGTCAAGTTATTCATTACAGGACGTAACCAGCGAGTGGTTACTAACACTAACGGAGAATCAGATTGGCTAACTACCAAACTTGGCTTCCCACAGGGCTCTATTCTGGGACCTCTCCTGTTCAGCCTTTACGTTAATGATCTCAAAGATGTACTGTTGACAAATAGTGTTGCGCATTTGCTACATGCGGATGACCTGCAAACCTACACTCAATGTACGAGAGACAATCTTCGAGCTGTGTCGGGATGGACCTCGGATAATTCTTTGCATCTTAATACTGGCAAGACTAAAGCTATAATTTTTGGATCGGAACATAACAATAATCAACTGCAGGGGTTGAATTTGCCTGGTGTTGAGGTGCGGGATGGCATCTTTGTCGCATTTGTCGACACGGTAACTAACCTTGGTGTGGTCATGGACTCTAAATTAACGTGGAGAGCGCAAGTTGATGCGGTTAGCCAAAAGGTTAACAGATCCCTTTATGGACTAAGGTCTGGCGTTGCGTAAGCAGCTGGTAGCCGCTCTTGCTGTTTCTTACCTAGATTACTGCTCTGTAGTGTACCTTGATTTGTCAGAAGAGCTCCAGATACGACTGCAGACATTGTAGAATGCATGTGTGCGTTACATTTGTGGTACCGGGAGCATATTACTCCCTATAGGAAGAAACTGGGCTGGTTGGATACTAAGGAAAGAAGGGCATATTTTGCGGCAGTACTAGTGTATAAAACTTGTACGGGAAAAAAATTGTATGGGACAGTCGCCGTACCTCACGGCCCTTTTAAAAAAAACAGTACAGGACTTCCAGTAGGGTGTCCAGGGATATTTCGGTTCCGGGGTCGCGTCCTGAAACAAGACTGCATTCGTTTGCAGTGTATGGTGCGAATCTATGGAACTTCCTTCCACAGGTTGTGCGGACTTTACTTTTGCTGGCCGGATTTAAGCGAGTTCTGCGTAAACATCTGATGCGCAATGATCTGTCATATAATAATGTATGTACACTGCGATCTAATATATTGTCAACTGTGATTCTAATTGAATGACGTGATGGAATAAGTGTAATAGAACGTGATATTATGTTATAATAAGAAATAATAAGCAAGCAAAGTACGAACTGTGATATGACTGCCGTGTTAATCAGCTATTCAAATGCTAATTGGACGGTACAAACTGTCATACTGTGTATTATACTATGTATATTTTGTTTTTTCAATCACGAAAATAAAACTTATTTCTATTTCTATTCTATTTCTCTCTCTCTCTCTCTCTCTCTCTCTCTCTCTCTCTCATCTTGTTCCGTCTCCGCTGGCGTCCTTCCTCTCAGGCTGGCTTGCTTCCTTCCTCGCGTGCTGACTCGATAATGGAGGGCTGCTGGACAGGAAACGACTTCCCAGGTTGCAGCGGCGGATGACTGGCTGTCCAGGTCGTCTCCTTGCTGCTCGATCTCGTTCTCTCTATTACTTTCATAGTCTCACTCGCGCGCGCTTTTCTCTCTCTCTCGTTGACGTCTTGCGCCAACGGAATTCAGACAAAAACTACTCAGCCACGCCGCGGCGCGCGCTCTCGACGTCCCTCTCCCGGCAGTCAGGACCCGGCCAACGACATGTCTGATTGGTTGAATCAGGCATGAGATAAGCTGATTGGCTGCTCATTTTGCGCCAGCTCTGACAGGCGATCAGCACCTTTCTCGAGCTTGCAACGGCCGGCGGACCGATCGGCTTTTCGTTCGTCTTTTGGCACCGAGGTGCGGCTGTGATGTGCAACGTCGCAGTCACAAGTGTACTTGTACAGTAGTGCTTGTGCACTAGCGGCGTTACTCTGCTAAAAACGACTAATTGAAAACGATTAAAACCTTAATTAATTTTAATACGGTATAATGGTCCAGAATTGTCGAATTTAAACCGATTGCTACGGTTTAAATCGGTTATAAAAATTAATCGGTTTTGATTGTATCATATAAAATCTGTTAATGCTTTTTCTGCTCGAAATCTAATGGATTCAATCCAATTGAAACCGATTAACTTTTATAATTGGTTTGAATTGTATCAATCAATTTTGACGAAGTTGACTCATCCTAAAAATCTTGTTAGTTCAACGACCGTCTTCAGTTTCGAGTATTGCAAGACCGTTTGTACTCTCTTGTTCATGGGTTTAGAGCCTTGACCAGATGAACTAGGAAGATCAACTCAAACTTGCCAAATTCGCACTTGTTGAGATTCAAACGAAGAGAAACTTTCTTAAGTTGCTCGAAAATAATGTGGAGATGAGTCTCATGTTTTTCTTGTGAAGATATAAGGATGTTAGAATATCATCTACGTAAAAAAATACTAGTTAAGGTCTGCGAGAGCACGATTTACATAGCGTTGAAGAGATTGACTAGCATTACAAAGACCAAATGGAACTTAGGTGTACTAAATAATCCGAAGGGGGTAATCACCGCAGTTTTCCCAAGCAACTGAAATCTGGTGATACACCTTGTAAGTGTTAATTTTGGAGAAGATCGTCTTTTTATGGAGATTTATTAAATAATCGTGCAGATAACATACCGGGTACTTGTTGAGAACGGTTTTCGTATTTAAACACCGACAATCGCCGCAGATTCGCCATGTTTCATCAGGTTTACGAACCATTTGAATAGGCGAAGCCCGATAGCTATTGGGAAGACGCAGCATCCCTAGTTCTAATTGTACCTTAAATTCAGCTTTTAGGGTCTTCAACTTCTCGACATTGAGACGTCTACCGCGCTCAGATACCGAAGGAACAGTCGTGATAATATAATAAAAAACAAGAGATGCACTAATGGATCCTTTCGAGAATAAGTTTATTATTATTATTTATTTTTATTTGTATTCGAGTCGAGCTTATTTAGACCACCAAATGCATAGATAATCTCTTAGCGTCCCTCAAGTTAGTATAGTCGATATTTCAAGCGCCAATCGCCTCCCAGAATGAGAAAATTCCAAGGGCGTGTTTGGCCTGAACCTTTGCCGCTTCTGAAAGAGGGGCACCTAGGTGGCGCCACCACTTTTCTGCTATATCGGGGCAGTCTCACAGAGGAGCTCGGGGGTCTCCTCCTCCATGCCGCAGAATATACAGAATGGGTCCGTACTTATTGTCCTATTACATGTCTATGAGTATACAGGCTAACAGGTCCTGTAAGGATCTCCACAAACAGCTTGGTTTTTGCCTTTTTAAGTCCAAGGATTACTCTGGACCAGTTTTTCGCATTATTAGTCGTTACAAATGCTTTGGTTTTGCCGCACTGGCGATTTGACTCCAGATTTGGTTTGTCTCATTTACTGCCCATTGCCTGATCTCCCCCTTGATCAGACTTTGGCAGAATCCGACAGCTAGCTCTGGCTTTATTATTATGGCCTAACTTTACCAAGTCATCTGCTATCACGTTTTCCTTGACACCGTTGTGCCCCGGGACCCATAATAGCGTAAACCTGGCCCTAAGTGCTAGTCTGTTTAGAGTCTAAAAATGGTCCCATATCAGTCTAAATTTGGTAGTGAAGTTATTTAGTGCTTGGAGAGCACTCATGCTGTCGGAGCAGATATAAATCCGCGGAAGCGTGTAGTACGTTGTAGTACGGTGTACACCCCCGCTCCTGCAGCATTATTCCTTCTAGATCCATCTGTATACCACAGGTCTCCATCATTCAGAATGTTTATCATCCCATTTCCCTCGGGATGGGATACTTACTCTATATTTCTTGGCTAGCAGGAAAGCTTTGTTCATGGCGTCCGGGTTCATCCACAGAGTCCTCTTTTCGTCCCATCCTTTTTGGAGCTGCGGTAGCTCCTGCATATTGCCTTCCCCAAGAGAGTTGATGATCCTGTGCAGGCCTTGCACAGCCGCTGCAGCCAGTGTCACTCTAAGTGGTTCTACATCAAGCCGCAGTCTCAGTGCCGCTGTTTGGTGTTAACCTCCTAGCACCTGAGATGCTCTTCACAATTTAGCTCCTCAGCCGTTCGAGAAGGATGTTTAAGGTGAACAGCTCTTGTCCACCACACTGTCGATCTATACGTCAGTCTGGGCTGAGTACAGCCTCATACATTGATCACAAGGCTTCTGTTGACAGGCCTCAGTTCCTCTGACTCTTCTAATTTGCCACAGGTTGGTCGTGTCCTTGTCTTTCGCGTTATTATAATTATCAAGTTGATATATGTATATATGTATGTATGTATATGTATAAATGGGTGCACAGACACACGTGTGTGTGTATGCATTTATTTATTTATTTATTACACATGCACATCTTTACACCCTTACGTTGTATAAATAAATATACATAATACTTTAAGGGTACTTTTATTAAAAAATTCAGAAAACTTTACAAAAAAAGTATATTTATGTTTATAGTGAAAAATGCTTCCCTGAAGAGCTATGAATTAATTAATTAGTGCTGAAAACCCAATTATTGCCAAAATTGACATCTTTGGCTCCCTACCATTTTGGTAAAAAATATTTTAAAAATCTGAAAAAATTCAGGTGCACTGGAAACTGTTTCTGGAACATATTTATCGTAGGTTGAAGAAGCAACAAATTTATGATCTTTGATTTGACCATGAACGACCTATATATACATATATATATATTTTTGTTATATATAGTATATAAGTGCATGCTAGTAAATACTGTGCCCACATCTCATTTATTATGGTTAAAAATGTAAAATACAACAATCTAACTTATTATCGGTAAAATCGAAAAAGGACATTCTAAAAATGAGGTCAGGTTTTGAGGTGGGATAAAAAATATAGACGTCCGCGGGTTTCGGGGGAAACGGATTCGGAAACTAGGAATTCTGACGAAGATTTTCCTACCCTTGAATTTTTTTTTCAAGCATTTCTTCGAGTGAAGACAGCCCGTGATCACTTTTTTTATTTTCTGGCCCAATGTGCGTCGGTCTGCGGATCCGACCAGATCTCCCGCCCGACAGGTAGCCCCCCTCCCACCACGAAGCTAGGAAAATGCGTTTGCACGAGGAAATTTAGCGTTTACTCCTTTGTAGTGGCGTAATGTCTATTTGTGAACCTGAGTGTGCCCAGGACAGCCTCGGGATTCCTCGCCAGGATTCTGTTCATCCTGGCTGCCTCTTTGTCCTTTTAGATGTTCTCGCAGAAGATTCTCCAGCTGTTTCACTTAGCTTCTCTGACGCTTTTCCAGTATATATCCCTCTGTGTTCTGTATTGGATCCAGAATGAACGTGTACTGTGTTTTCTGACTCTTTTCAGGGCTCTTTGTGTTTTCAACGTTAGTTGCTCCAGCCTTTGATTACACCTTGACTTCACTTTTGAACCTCACCTGTTTGGGTTTACAATTACCCTCATAGGCTTAGGTGATGCCCCTGATGAATATGTCAGCTGCTTCTTCCGGGGATGTACTATCCCTTATGTCGAGTGGTATTTCGCGCATGGCTTCCTCCACGTCCTTCTTGTATCCTACCCAGTTGGTCTCCCTGGGGTTTCTTAACCATTTGGGTTGTCCCTCGTCAGGGGTACCGACCAAATATGTGATCAGAGAGTAGTCCAATAACAATAATTCGTCGCTGACTCGTCATTCGCTGATCTCTGTTTGAACTGCCATGAGATCCCCTATGGTAAGGTCCAGCAGTGGCAGCGCGTTGATGCCCTTGGTTACTATGAAGATCTTTGGCCTTTGCTCTTTTGGGTCCCTGAAACAGACTAGATTATCCAGCCCCCTTATGGCATCCGGCACTATCCAGGGTTCCTGGATGAGTGCTATGCCTGTGTGCGCCACTATCATACTCCTCAGTAGAATAGCTTAGGCGTTTTTACAGCAGTTAATTTATTAGATAGGAAGAGATGATGAAGCCATTTATGTCTTCATTAGCTCCTCCTTAGTCTCTGTTGCCCTCTCGACGGTCCCTTGCGTCTTCCGGCGGTGCATTCTCATGTTCACCCTTCCGAGGTCATACCAGGGTCTGTCCTCCATTTTCGCCAACGTTCCGGTGTGGGATTCGGGAATGGTCAGCACCAGGAGCTGTCTGTCTCCCGCGCTCGTCTCCCCCTCCTTCCCGACCTTCGATTCGACGACTCTCCACGCTTTTGTCGTCAGAGAGGGGTTGTAACCCTTTAACCTTTTCAAAATCACCGCGATTTCTGCCGGACCAGGAAACCGGGCGATAACCTTAATCCTTTGCTGGAGTAGCTCTGCCCCCCCCCCCCAATTTTGAGCCTGGCGCCCGAGGGTAAGTCCAGAGTGGCTAGCTTGTTGTCTATCCACTCCTTTGCCTCTGGATTGCTGGCTACTGGGATTAACTTCCCCTACTCATAGAGGCATCGAATTTGGGCCATGCATTTGGTCGCTGAAGGTCCAACTCCTTCCTGACCTTACCCCGGAACTCTTGGAACAACTCCGTGGTGATCGGATTATCGGGGTAGTCCTCCAGCACCATTACGATAGTGAGCGGGTTTGCTCTTTGGACGTCTGTAAGAACGCTCCTTCCAACTTGCTCCCTCACCTGAATAGACCCGCTGATGGAATGTGCTCCCTCAAGCGGCCCTTTTACTTTTTTGTTGTCACGGCGAGCTCGAGCGCATAACGAGAGCATGCTCGCGGGCCTTCTTTTTCCTTGAAGCACCGCAGTCCCTCTTTCTCTGCCTTTTAGCTGATACCGGGATATATAGGGTTACAACCAGGACGCACCTCAATTACGCGCCGGGGAGAAGGTTGGCCGATTGAACTGTGTCAGAAGTATAACACTGCTCGCGCCTAGTTCGCAATACGTCCGCCTCATGCTCTCGCGACATGATGGCGCTGTCGCTACTCTCTGCTTCTACATCATTCGAGTTTCGTCCGAGCTAGAAGCAACATCTCCGCAACGACTCATCTCATTATTTTGTGCACTCAATAAAAACCTCATCAAAACTACAAAAGGACTAACCCCCTTTACTTCTTCCGTCACAATCTACCAGCTTCTCCAACAATTTGGGTCTCCCTCACCCCCACCAAACTGAGCTCGGGGCGTCGCGTTCCCGATACTGGAATCGAGACGACCGCAGCGACTCGCCGAACGAGCTTCTATATAGCCCTAAAAAGCGAGCACTCGACAAAGTGGCAATCCCCGGTGGAGGAAGAATGAGTTTAATATCTTGGAAAATTCAGAAAGATTCTTAAAATACAATATTTGATTTGTCAAAACTTATATTTATAACGAGACTTATATCTAGATTAGAAACATCTTTCACAAAACCTACAGACATAACGTTTGACCACGGGTTAAAAATTCGTTTTTTTCGTACGTCGACAATGAGGCTATCATTCTCAAGCAAATCCACTCCTATGCTAGGATAGGAAATTGACGTGACACGAAAATCCCAGACGATGATTCTAGTCCTTTTAGGTTGAGATCCAGAGCAAGCTTGGTCTTCTAAAAAGCTTCGATCGGGTGTATTGTTCACTGCGAATAGTCCACTACGGTCATCGACGACGGTGCTTTTGTTGCTTACTGAGTAATTCGGGATAGTGGAAACGTCCAAACTCGTATCAATAAGAAAAGCAAAACCAGTTTTAGCATCGCGAACGTGCAGATGCTTCGACTGTGACCGCCTCTGTGTACTTGTTGGTCATTTCCGCTAGGTCGCGCAAATTTGTTTTTTCCGAAACCAATAACATTGAGCGACAAGAAGCAGACAAAAGCTTTAGGAAGACGGTGTCATTTAAGATGAGTCAAGGTTTTCCGAACCTTAAAACTTCACCCTGAATAAGAAGCTCATATAAGTCATCATGTGTGACTGTGATTGCGGCATTTCGCAAGCTTACTTTGGCTTGGAGATACCACGTAGCTGGATTTTAACGCTTGAAGGTACTAATTTTTGGTTGCCTGCATACTGCTCTATGATTCGGAATCTGGACATTCCGTTCTGCGGCTAATTTTGCACGAAACGTCACAAATTCAGCTTGTGCTTGGACTAACTGTTCCTGTGGGGTGCCTATGTCGATGTGTTCTCTGATGATATTCTGTGTTCTCTGGACAATATCATTGACATACAATAACGCGCAAAAAAATCGTAGAGACGTTCTCATATTTACCTATAGTCCAGTCAAATTAGGTGAAAACTTGTAATATATTTTCAAAAATTAAATATAGGATTATTTCTGAACTTTATGGCGAAAAAGGGTGAACAACCAGATATCTTATAATACGTAGAAGATGATGATGAAGTAATACCTGCCAAAAAAGTCGAGTAGAATAATAAAAAATAAAAATGTTATTATAATAATAAAATTTGTATTTTTATAAATACAATTCATTTATGCTTTTAAATTTTTTACTGTCCTTATTCCCACGAAAAAAAAAATAAAATACTTTCTCTAAAATTGTTATCAATATTCGCAATTTTTAAAATTTAATGTTGAGTTAGCGACGAAATTTTGTTGTAGAAGTATAATTTCATGACAGCATCGCATTCATCTCGAGGAGATACCCCAAATAAAAAAAAATCATTAAAATCCACCGAGCGGTTCTCGAGTTACAGAGACTAAAACAAATTTGAATTATTCAAATCAAAACTCGGGCGCGTAGCCCGAGGCCCGAGAGCGGCGCAGACGCGCCTGCGCAGGCTCAGCGTTCCTCCCAGCGCGCACAAGTAGTTCATTAACGTTAACATTCACTCTTGCTAGCACGTTTATTACCTAGAATATCAATGCGTAACTGTTTGAAAATTGAAGTTCAACTCTTTCTTCAATTATTCCCGAAATTTCAGTTCGATACGTCGAATAGTTTATTAACAATTAACGTTATAAAAAAATGCGATCTTGAAAAGAAAGAGACTTACAATTAGGTGAATTGTTCAAAATATGCTCTATTAAACGCAAAAAGAGCGAATTCCATAGCGGCTTTTCTTTGACTATAGCAGAATTTATTTATAACGCTTTTTTAGATGTCCTACTTTCTTGGATGTAAAGAGCAACTTAATTTTAACTTTTTGAAATTATTCTTTTTTCATACGTTTCTTTGGTCTAAATAGAACCTGTTACCGCGACATTAACTTATGAAACGAACGGTAAGTAATTAAACAATAAGCTGCAAAAAAAAATCATCAAAATAAATTAACAAATGTCTCAAGCAAAAATTGTACAGCTTTATCAAATCAGCTTTTGGCACACACATTGACAGTTATATTGACCATCTCTTTCATAAGTTTTATCAACATCCTTCGATTTTTGCAATAAAAGTGCCTAATTTTCGAAAACGCATTTTTTCGCTTTCGGCATTGATTTTACACTTAACTAATTGATGAAAAAATAATTCAGGTGCATTTATGTGTACGTAATTTAAGTACCTTCAACATAGCATAAGTTATTTTTCGATCGATCGTCTAGATTTTTAAAGGCACTGAAAAAACTAAAACAATGCGTAATTTTGCCACTTACGTGCAAATTTGACAACTTTCCACCACTCCTTTTTAGTTAGTTTTTGGAAATTATCATTCTACATACCCTTTTTTGTCATAAAGTGCAGAAACGTTACAATATTTAATTTTGTTACCTTCAAAATCTAATTCGACTGGACTACTAGCCTAGCAAGAGCTTTGTTATAAAATTACTTGAAACGAAAAAATTCCAGCACGTGATTTTTCGTCACTAAAAATTAGAGATTAAAAATCGCTTTAAATCTAAAAATATAAATTCGGAAATACTATAGTATCCCTAGTGGAAATAAAAAATGTAATAAAGTGTAATAAAATATAAGTAAATGTAACAAATTGTACCATTTTGTACGTTTTTGTTGGATTTCGGACCTTTTTTACGTTTTATTACAGTTTGCTACATTTTATTACAATTTATTACAAATCCATTGATCCAGGATTTTATGGGGGGTCTCTTCTTTGAAATGACAAATGTAACAATCTGTAAAAAAGTATAACAAAATGTAAAAAATTGCCTGTAAGCGTAATATTATATAAGAAAATGGCGACTTTTTTTATTTTCTTACTTTTGCTTACATCCTTTTACTTTTTCTTACAATTTCTTATGCATTGTTACATTTTATTAAAAAATTAATAATTAAAAAAATATATTGACTATATCAGGCGGTAAAATGACATATGTAATAAAATGTAATAAAATGTAATAAAATGTAATAAAATGTAATAAAATGTAATAAAATGTAAAAAAAAGTTAACAAATCTGAAAGTGTACAAAAACGTATGAGAAAAAAGGTCAGAAATTCAACGAAAAGGTACAGTTTCTTACATTTTCTTTACTTTTATATATTACAATTTATTACAATTAATTACATTTTTTTCCACTAGGGATACTATAGCACGCAATTCCACAAATCCGCAACGGCGGACGGGCTGTTTGTTACTACGCGCGCACGATTCCGAGAATTTATACTACTGCTAAGATGGCCGACGGACTTACTGTGAATGTAAACTTAGTGTGATGGCGAAAGCACTGGTGATGATGGCTTCGTGCTCGAGTAGATGGTGAAGGCGCCAGTGTCGGTGGCTTTACCCAAACTCCATGATGACGATTACTTTGGAGACAGTGAAAGTACTAGTGATGATGGCTTCGTGCTCGAGTNAATATATTGACTATATCAGGCGGTAAAATGACATATGTAATAAAATGTAATAAAATGTAATAAAATGTAATAAAATGTAATAAAATGTAAAAAAAAGTTAACAAATCTGAAAGTGTACAAAAACGTATGAGAAAAAAGGTCAGAAATTCAACGAAAAGGTACAGTTTCTTACATTTTCTTTACTTTTATATATTACAATTTATTACAATTAATTACATTTTTTTCCACTAGGGATACTATAGCACGCAATTCCACAAATCCGCAACGGCGGACGGGCTGTTTGTTACTACGCGCGCACGATTCCGAGAATTTATACTACTGCTAAGATGGCCGACGGACTTACTGTGAATGTAAACTTAGTGTGATGGCGAAAGCACTGGTGATGATGGCTTCGTGCTCGAGTAGATGGTGAAGGCGCCAGTGTCGGTGGCTTTACCCAAACTCCATGATGACGATTACTTTGGAGACGGTGAAAGCACTAGTATTGGTGGCTTCGCGCAATTCTCTCTAAGACTGCCGAAGCTGTAGCACGTCGTCTCAATGTTGACTACCGAAGCGGTAGAATCTTTCTGGCGAGTAACCACATAAATCAAGCGTGTAGCCGTGTCTCTCGCCCCAAAGCAAAGCTTTATAACCAAAGCAGAAAGTAGAGCACAATGGAAGATCGAGAGGCAGACCAGGAAGAAACAAATAACATGAAAAGTTCCATGGCAGCATTAAAGGAACGCATGTTAGTTCTGAAGAAAAAAATGAATGTCGCGAGCTCGTCTAAATCAGGTAAGGCGAGTTTAGCCACGCTTTCATGAAAAGGAAAGTTTGCCAAACAAAGGCATCCCAGACGAAAATAATCGTATGAGAACAATATAATAATCATATGATAATTTAGACCGAATCCTCATATGAGGATCATATGACAATCACATGATTCTCGTATGATATATTGGTAATTTTTATAAAAACGAATAATCAGTCTACTTTTTCAAACCTCAGTCTGATAATATAGATTTCCCTGTTGAAACTATCAAGGTTGATATCAACCTTGATTTAACCTTGGTGGTGCACAGATTAATTAAACTGAACAAAGGAGCCATGCAAATAACAAAACATTTGCTAGTACATTAAAAAGTGTTATGCAATTCAATATAAAAAAGTGACCCAAGATGGGATAGAAACTGGTTCCTCGGCCTGCCAGTCGAACGCTTAACTGCCTGAGCCATTCAATCATAATAACAATACAATAATTTCTACCTTTTGACGAGTTGCTAATTTGACTATTAATTTGTATGTTGCCTAGTTCCATCTTCCATGTATATGATTTTCCATGGACCAAAGAGTCATTCTGAGTCCTAATACCTAGACATGATCTGCATGGAGTCACGAGTATTTTTCGGTACATTTACAGATTAGCCAATGCTCACCCTCGTAGGCAATTCCTCGTCGATCTGAAGGCTATTTTAACACGTAAAAAATATCTAGATTCGTCTGTAAGCAAAACATCTAAATACCAAAATGCCTTAACCCAACAGCCCCACACGCAGCGAGTTTAATAATTAAATGAATTCAATTGAATAGTTTAACTCAATCATAACATAATTTTTGTTTGTTTTAGCTCGCTTTATATAATTGTTGTCATATAATAATATATGAATCGCGCTATTACTTTGCGGTATGCATACATTTTTGATTTAGATTCTCTTACTCGGCTTCATCTTATTTTCCGACGCGCGACAAATATGTTCTAATAAAGCTCGAGGCTCGTAGGGAAAGTAGGTTTAAGTATTTTCGGTTTTGTTTTGAGCTCCCGCTCTCGCTTGCCTGCTGCCTCCGATTCATCGCCGCATTTTTTAAATAAAAATTCTCTCGTAGATAATGGAAGGGCGTGGAATAGATATGTTTAAAAGTTTTGGTTTTAAATTTGATCCTCCTTGCTTTCGCACATCGTCCTTCGATGTGCCAAGGTATTCTATTATTAAACTCGCTACACGTGGTGATGATGAGTTTAGGCATGTCGGTTTTTAGATTTCTTGCTCGAAGTCGCTCGCCTTCCTCCGATGTGCCAACGCAGTTTCCTTAACAAAAGATTAATTGCGATAATATATCAAATGTACTGAAATATATATTGAATTCACATGTTCCTCGCTAATTGATGGTATAAGCATTTAATTTAAATTATTTTTTATTTGCAATACTTTATCAAGCTATAATAAACTTACTCCAAGCTGGCAAAACTAGACCTCTCTTGTGAAGTTCAAAATCATAAGGTCATTAGAAAATTGTCATCTTTGAAAATTGAAAACCACACCCAATGCTTTAACATTATTCATGCTGCAACAGTTCTACAAGAACGCTCATATCCACATGTAAGTGTTTTAGTCTATATATACTGCAAAGATATTCTCAGTTCAAATGTACATAATTAATTTAAACTTTCTGATATAAGTTATTTTTGTAGAGGTGACAGTGTAAATGATTTCTTATTGGCGAATCTGAATGTATCAATAAATCACAAATTATATTCAAAAATAGTAAAAGATATATGTTTATATGAGACATTTCGTAAATCAAAAATAAGGTCAAATAATTCATTCATTTTACTAAACGATAGTAGATTTGCCCGAATAGATAATTTTTTAGTAGATAGAGAAAATCAGAAAAATTAACAATTTGTAATATTGTCCGAACACGAAAATGTCTAAGTAGTCATAGTCATAGTCATATTGGGCGGAGTAGGTGAACTGCGGCGGCCCCTGCATGGGGACGTGCCGGTCGAGCACTCAGGCGAAGCCCATTGTGCTGTGCCTCCAGTACCAAAAAAATTACTTTATAAACCCTTCTTTATAGCTTCGGCAACTAGGCAAATTGATGCCAAGCTTTTTAACCTTACCTCCTCTAACCTCAACATGGGAACCCCCCCAACCCTCTGTCTTGCCCCTGTGAAAGCTGGACATTCACACAGGTGGAAAGTGGTCTCCATTTCATGCTCGCACCACCTGCAGCTCCTGAAGTCCCTCAGTCTCAGGTTCCACAGGTGGTATCGTCCCTCTAATGTCCCGTCAGCCAGCCAACAGCCAGCCTCAATCTATTCCTGCTTAGGCCTATAATGATCCGCAGCCACTCCTCAGGTGGGCTGCTGCCCATCAAAGCCCTATCCTGTCTTTGCCCATTGGCATTGGTCCATTTGTCGCTCAGTTGCGAGTTGAGCCAGTCTTTAATTGCTCTACTAACCTCGCAGGTTGGAACAGCGACTGCGCACCTTCTTGCTCGAATGCCGTCCACGCCCCTACCCGCTAACCTGTCCGCCTTTTGGCTACCCACCACGCCGGAGTGTCCCGATACCTCACATCTGTGGCCCCATCGTGCGATTTTTCCAATATTTTTTAAAATGTTTAAACTATTATTTTCAAAACATAAATGCGTACGTGACGCTCGTCCAGAGTAAATTCGGCGATGAGAAGCATCAAGGGATGCACTACAATAACGATAGTAAAGTTTTTCTGCGTATTAGTCGGTACGAAAAAGTTTCGGCACGACGGACCGAGCGCAATTTTATGACGAGCAGCTGCGTTTGCCTAAGATATCGGCAGCGTCTAGAGCGACCATAATTAAGACAGCCTACGAGGCTCGGACCTTTTTTTTTATTGCAGGGACAGTTTTGGGAAATACGGATGCTTGCAGGTGTGTACCGATCCCGGAATTTTCCGCTGTTTTTCAAAATACGAATATTTATTTTTGTCAAATTCGAAATATTTATGTAGAATTATTTTTCATCAGGCTGTTGTATAAACAATGCAATTTTCGAATTGCATACGTTCGCTTTTAGCAACAGTTTTAGAGGGATAATTCTACATAAATGTATATAAATGCAAAGATTGTTTGCAGCTTATAGTGTAGTTATAATTTTACAAACAAAAACTGATAACTCGATTTATTCATGAATTATTTGGCACTAAACTCTATATTTTTCGATTTATATAGTTCGTTTCTTGTGCATAATTTATGAATGGATCAAATGTCTATTTGTTTATTTTAATTGTATCATATATTTTGTTGTGACAGTCGGTCGGTGTGAAGCTACGGTTGTTATAACGATGCATTGCTAATTTATTAAATTTTAAAAATAAAAAAGAGTTAGAATAAATATTGAGGCTGTAAACAAATGAAATGTATAAATTTCATTAGTAAATTCAAGAGTAAACTCATTTATTTATAATATTTTCTTAAACTAACGCGCAGAAGAGCTTTATTACTAAGTTTTAGATATAGTTGTTTGGTATCGATTTGTAGAAAATTTCATAAGCATTAAAATTATAATATTGAAATTTTTATACAATACTCTACTCAACTTTTATTAATGATAAATAAAATTCTAGGAAAATTTTATACAAATTGGCGTGCGCATCGAAAGCGGCATATAGGCGAACCACAGTCATATTGGAGAAGGCGTAGGCGGACCAAAGCTGCGTAGGAGGAGAGATGCGAAAATTCGGCGTAAGTGAGGGAAAGCTCGAATATAACGGCTTCTTTCACTAGCTAATTTTCGGCATCTAGGCGGGATGGGAGGACTCTAGGCCCTTCGTGCTGCGAAACATCACTCTAGTTCGACACTTCGGTCCCGGCTCTAAGTAAGCTCGGTAGTTTTCTCACGCTTGTACGCGATAGTAGATTCACGCGCTTGTACGCGATAGTAGATTAACGCGCTTGTACGCCTAGTTTTAGATTTGCGCTAAGTACGCACGGTTTTATTTTTATTATAAAGTATAAAGTTGATTTAACTGAATTTGTGTGTGTTCGCTTATTATTTTTATCGAGAGCCTTCATCCCTCTGCGGATCTCTAAGTACCAAAGCACAAGCCAGCGGCAAGAAGAAAGAAAAGTAAGTAAAAATTTGTTTTAGCTGTCCTAACTGTCTCTATTCCTTCCTACAACCTATCGCTTGGATAAGTGAACCGAATAACACCGGGTCATTTATCCCTTTTCTCTATCTTTTAGAATTTATCCGATTAACCCCGGGTCATTTTCTAAAAGTTTTACTTTCATTTCATTCCTATTACTTTTTTAACAAGCATTCAAAGCACCCAGCTATTGCACGAAAGTGTAGGCTAAAGGTGTAGTTATTAAATAAGCGCGGTAGCATCTTTGGATGTCACACATACCAGTGCCCCATGAGTGACTCTTGGTTTTATGATTCATCATATAGCCATCTCACTTTATCCGGTTCTAGACCCCAGGTATTGCCAAAAGCCCTCCTGCAGGCCCAGAAAGTGCCTATCGCTTTCTCGCATTTATCTTTGATATGTTTTCCCCAGTTGAGTCTGGCGTCAAGCGTGACTCCCAGGTATTTTACCTTCTTTACCAATTTCAGGGGAACTCCATGGAGTTGAAGTCCTTCCATCGGCTTGGTTTTATACCTGTTCGTACACAGCATGACACTGACTTTGTTGGGGTGAACCCTCAGTTTTACTTCATTACACCATTTCTCCACTAGACCCAGCGCGAACTGCATTAAATCGCGCACGTCTTCGTCGTCACCCCTAATCAGAATGATGATGTCGTCTGCATATGTTTGTGCATTTATACCAGCCTCGTTCAGGATGCAGAGCAAGCTGTCCACCACCAGGCACCATAGTGTCGGTGACAGCACCCCTCCTTGTGGTGATCCCTTCCTCACCACTCCTTTGCAAGAGTACGCTCCTCAGGCAGCTACTATCGTCCTGGTCCTCAGCATAACGCTGATCCCCCTGGCGACAGTTGCTGGTATTGCGTGCTCCTCCACACCTGCTGAAATCGCCTCGATGGTCGTGTAATTGGAAGCCCCTTTGATGTCTAGGTAAGCCACCAATACCAAACCCCTGTTTTTCATGCCCTTTTAAATGAAGCTAACCGCGTCCACTAACGCTGTGTCCACTGACTTTCCTATCTGGTAGGCATGTTACTTGCTGTGCAGCGGCGCTTCTAATAGTGATGACTCCTTCATATATTTGTCAACCAGCCTTTCCAGGGTTTTGAGTAAAAATGAGGTCATGCTGATTGGCCTGAAGTCCCTTGCGACCGCGCGATCTGTTTTATCTGGTTTAGGCAGGAAAGCCACCCTCGCCTGTCCCCATTCTTCCGGCACATAACCCAGTGCCAGAAAGGCTCGGTACAATTTCGCCAAGGCTGGGACTAATACGTCCATGCCCTGCTGCAGCAGAGCCAGTAAAACACTGTCCAAACTGTGATGTGGCAAAAACCCGCGAAACTATTTTTCCCACTAGCTCCGCGGCCCCGAATCCGCGACACTATTATTTTTAAAACGTTTCCGAATCTCCTTGCGATCTCGGAGGAGGTTCCGTCAGATCGCCCTAAATCGGGTTATTCAGGGTGATTAGAATAACTACACTCGAATTCGCTTAAACTCTCCCTTTTTATTCACTCACTCTCCAAAGTACAAAATCCGCTCTCCGCGCGACAATGCGCCTCTCCCGACTCTCCAATACTCGCTCTATCTCTCTCTCTCTCTCTTGGGAGATTATTCGTACGCTGCAACGATGACAACGAGCGTGCCACCGTCATCACCACCGACGCCGAGCTGGATAATTTTTTAGCTCGGATCCCGCTCGCCGTAAACATCACTCCACAATGAAGCTGCCACACATACATTTCATCCCATCACGTCCGCCATCAAGCTCATCCGCCGTGTCTTCATCGGGTTCCAAGGTATCTCTGTCTGAAGGTCTAAGGGTCTGTCATTTTAATGCGAACTCTCTCACGGGTCACATTGAGATGATCAGGCTCTTCTTATCCACTCGCTCTTTATTCCACGTAATAGCTGTTACTGAAACGTGGCTAAGCGAGAAGGTGACATCCACCCCTTCGCTGGATGATTACCTGCTCTACAGACGAGACAGAAACAGAAACGGTGGAGGTGTGGCCCTCTATATACACAAATCTCTGACGGTTAGTGTTATTTCATCATCCGAAGGTGAATGGTCCGGCAAGCCAGGCAAGCCTGAATACCTCTTTTGTGAGATATCGGCCAAGGGAGTTTCTCCCATCTTCGTGGGGGTTGTGTATCGTCCACCTCATGCTCCTTTTTTCCAAGGCTCTAACTTTATTAACGAACTAACAACTCAGATGCACAACTACTCCACGAAGGTTATAATGGGGGACTTTAACTCTGACCAACTATCCTCATCTGAAGATGCCAATTTCATCAGGGCCTTCATTGATGAGAACTCTCTTTCGTCTGTTCCCTATGGTGCCACGCAACATAAACAGGGTTCTGACACCTGGCTTGATCTGTGCCTAATCGACGAGCAGGATCGCCTGCAGTCATACTGGAAGACAGACGCACCTTTCATCAACGGACACGACCTTATCACGGCCACTCTCGAGGTACAGATTCCACGCTACGTACCAAATACATACTCATACAGAAACTTTAAAGGAATCAGCGCTGAGAAGCTGAGAGACTTTCTTAGCGAATGTGACTGGTCATCTCTCACCACTTCATCACTTGACGACTGCATATCTTTACTTAACGCTAACCTCACTAACGCCATCAACCACATCGCTCCATTGCGGACTGTGACACCAGGACGACAACGTCACCCGTGGTACACTGCGGCTCTTCGTGGCCTTGTATCCGAGAGCAATAGACTTTACAGGCGTTTCAGGGACTCCAGGCTCAAATCAGATCGACGCGTTTACAGATCAGCTAGAGACTATGCTCACAAACAAGTCGAGGAGGCCAGGCTGAATTATTACTATTCACGCCTGTCCACCTTGACCGATATTGCTGAGATCTGGAAAGAGCTGGAGAAACTTGGAATTTCTGCCACCAAGGCCCCCTTACCATCTAGATTCACCACAGATGAACTCAACACGCATTTCAGCGCGATCTCAAATGATCCGCTGGCTCCTGCTGTTGAGGATTATCTTGTCACCCTGGAAAGTCTTGACCTCCCGGAACATTTCGAATTCAAACCTATAACGGAATCGGACGTGTTGGCTGCGGTGTCGCACTTTGACACTCAGACCAGGGGGAGCGACGGCATCCCACAGGTTGTCATCTCAAAAGCTTTGCCGGTTCTTGCTCCCTCACTATGTCATATTTTCAACCTGTCCCTTAGCGAACCCTGCTTCCCATCTGCCTGGAAAATGTCATTTGTGCGCGCACTCAACAAAGTCAGTTCACCAACAGCCCTGACTGATTACCGTCCGATTTCACTTCTCTGCTTTCTTTCCAAGGCTCTGGAGTGGCTAGTGCACAGGCAAGTCTCAGAATACCTTGAATCAAGGCTATTACTAGATAACCTTCAAACAGGCTTCCGCACTGGTCACAGCTCTCAGTCTGGCCTAATTAAGCTAACTGATGATGCCAGAGCCGGGATAAACAAAAAGAAAGTAACACTACTCCTTCTCTTTGACTTTAGCAAGGCGTTTGACACTGTGTGTCACGTCAGGCTCCTGAGAAAGCTATCCACCTTCGGCTTCTCAAAGCAAGTCATCCGCTGGTTTGCCTCCTACCTCTCTGGTAGAGAGCAGGCCGTCGTTGGTGACAATAACGAACGTTCTTCTCCTCGGCGTCTCAACATCGGCGTCCCGCAGGGGTCCGTTCTGGGTCCACTGCTGTTTGCATTGTACATCAATGACATCGGTTTCTGCCTTGATACCGATGTTTTCCATCTCATCTACGCGGATGACTTGCAAATTTACAGTCAATGCCACCTCGAAGAGCTCGATTCTTTATCAAACAAGATGAGTGCCAATGCTGAGAGGATTACTGGTTGGGCTGCACAGAATAAGCTAAAACTCAATGTTGCTAAAACTAAAGCAATTGTCCTGGGCTCTCCCTACTACATAAACGCATTACCCTCAACAGCTAACACTTTCATTAACATAGGGGGTGCCCAGGTCAGCTTTGAATCTTCTGTGCGTAATCTGGGATTGGTGCTCGACTCTAAGCTTACGTGGAGGGAGCATATTACACAAGTGTGTAAGCGTGCTCACACACTAATGTACAGGCTTTACTTTTTCCGGAAAAGCACCAATCTCAGGTTGCGCAAGCACTTAGTGCAGGCCCTCCTGTTCCCTCTTATAGACTATTGTTCCCTCGTATACTGTGACCTGACGCAGGAACTCGACCTAAAACTTCAGAGGCTCGTGAATACAGGAATTCGGTACATCTATGGTGTAAGAAGAGATGAGCACATCTCCCCATACAGGCGGGAGTTGCAGTGGCTAACCACTGCCGGACGCAGAAAGTATTTCACTGTTTGTTTCCTAAGAAAAATGTTTAACACAGCCGTACCATCATACGTACTGGCATACTTTGACTTCCGCGTGACACTTCGGCCTGTTAGGGGGGAGGTGATGCCTCTGGATATTCCGACATTCGCGACGGAGACGCTGAGGAACTCGTTTCATATCAGCGCCTCATACCTATGGAACAACCTACTATCTCACATTCGTAACACTACATCTGTCTCAGGTTTCAAGAGACTAGCTAAAGAGCACTTTCTTGAGCTTGAAAATACAAACACTTGAATCGCTTGTACACATTCACTCAAACGCACACACACACACGCTTGTACACATTCACGCAAACGCACACACTCACACACTCTCGCTTGACCCATCTTCACATTCACATCATACTATCACAATACACATTTTTGCTGTACTACTATTGCTGCTGTATACAATTTATCGTACAACATATTGTACGCCAAATAAATCTAATAAATCTAAAAAATCTAAATCTTTCTCTCTCTCACACACACACACTCGATACTCTCTCGCTTGCTCGGCTTGACCGTCCCGACGAAGTCGGTAAAGCAGCGTGCCACGCTCGCGCTCAGCTCGGCCCCGATGCCACGCGCTGTTCGCTCGCCCGCTCTCCCTATTCACGCGAGCACGCTAGCAACACAAAGCGGCCCCGACTTCTCAGAAACGGTTCTGAGTTTCTCCCGCGTTTCTCTCGCTTCTCCACTTTTTTCGCGCGTCTCAGCTCGCGTTTTCTCTCGCGAACTTCTTTCGCGTTCCTCACACCACACACACTCTATATACATTCGCGTCCCTCTCTGTCTCTCTCTCACACACACACTCACACTCGGCTCCACAGATACCTTCCTCCTCGCCTCCTCGATCCACCCGCCCGCTCGTCTTCTTCCTCGCGACCTCGCCACGGCCTCGGCTCTCCTCGTCTCCTTCCGCGTCCTCCCGTTCTGACTCCCAGTTCCGTCTTCTTCCTCGCGACCTCGTCTCAGCATCCGCTCTTCTCCTCACGTCCTCTCGTCCTGGTCGCCAGCATCCACGTCCTCTTCCTCTGGGCCTGGTGATGATGACCCTACTCTCGTGGACCTCTTCTCGCACTACCTCTCTCTCTCTCACCCCGCACACGACACTCGCTAATCTCCACGAAATCGCACACACGAACGCACGTCCTCACTTGCGGTCGGCCCAAGGCTCACTGGCGGGCCGCGCGCCTCGACTCTCGCGCCCGGACACGCTCGCCGCTCGTGGCCAATCAGCGCGCTCCCCCATCGGGCCGCGACGTCGGCCGACGAGCCTCGCAGATTTCTCTGAGTCTGAAAACTCGCTTTTTTTGCGGGCTTGCCCCTTCCCTCGCGGATCGTCGTAGCAGAGCTACAAGTACGCGCCCGCGAGACACATTCCTCGAATCTTGTCCCCTCGCTGGCCTTCCTAGAACTGGCTGTTGCTCCTCGTTCCTCGGAAACTCCTGTCCTTTCCTCTCGATGGTCTCTTCTTCTCCGACTCTCACCAAAACACAAAACACACGCGCATTAATAATTGCGTTTCAGAATTATTATGTTTTCGGGAAAGGCGGCCTTGCGACGGACAACGTACCGTCGCAAGACCTACCGCCTTGTAGGGCTCGAACGTCCCAATAGCCCACCTTATCCTTGCCTTGTGTGTTACCCGTCTCGCCAGTCTCCAGTCCTCTCCGCGGGCTATCAGCTGAACAGCCTCTGACCTCGCCCCTCCCCTGAAGTCTAAAAAGTGGGTTTCCATTAGGCTCTCTAGGGCCTTATGTCCATTTTTTGCCCAGTCCCCTGTAACTAATCTGATTGAGTCTGTCAGTGGCTTCCTCGGGTTTTGCAGGATACTGCACAGCGCGTCCGTGCCTGATAACGTGCTTCGGCTTTTGCAGTATCGCTTTCAACCCTCTACTCCGGCTTTTTCGATCTCCTTTTTATATTCCTTTTGATCCGCTCTACACGCCCGTTTGTCCTTGTCACTCTTCGTGTGCTTAAACCGGTTGTATAGCCCCCTTACTTTCTTTCTGCGTTTCTCTAGTGACTTATTTCACCAGGGAGCGCCATTCGATGGCCTCTTCAGGCTAAGTTCACAATTGTTCTCGTAAGAACTTATTATGTCCCTTAGGATCCTACTGCAGTGATCAATGTCCTCCGCTGTCCCGTATGTGACAGGGAAGCAACTGATCTTAGCCTTCAGTTCTTCTGTGTATCCTACCCAGTTCGTTTTCCTAGGGTTTCTTATGAGCTGATCGAACGTACTTTGTCCGCTGAGTGTGAACACGATGTGTTATTGATCCGACATGGAGACTTCTTCCGACACTTTTCAGTCCATAACCTCGGGTCACACGTTCCTGGGGGCCAGGAAAATGTCTATGACCTCCTCCCTTACGGTGTTTCGGAACGTGGGTCTGCTGCCCGTATTGAGAAAGTCCATATTCGTTGCTGCTAAGAACTCCAATAGACTTTCTCCTCTAGAATTGCAGTCTGTGCTGCCCCAACATGTGTGATGTGCGTATGCGTCACAACCAATTATAAGCTTGGTGCCTTCGGCTTCGCATTCTCTAATCAATGCGTGTGGCGGTTAGCGCTGGGCAGCATCAGCGCCGGCGCAAGCAGACGCTCCAGCCCAGGCCCGATTTCACGTAACAAGTGTGGCCGTCATCGAACTGAGAGCGCCACCAGGCCGACGCCACGCCGTGGCAAACGGGTAGCGCGCACCCGTTCGCCATTCTGGGCTCAGCCGCCGAACAATCTAGTCGCTTTGTAATCATAAGCCTATAACTCGTTGGAATAAAGTTATCTTTCTCGATTCTCGAAATCCCAGTGAGAAGTTATTTCAATCCGGCTCTACCTTATTCTACTCGCGCCAAATACAATATTAGGAACGCAAGTTTCCAAATGCGGCTATTTCCTCTGGTGGGCACGCTTTCTTGTAAGGAAAGTATGCTGCGCCAATCATAATGACTTTCCGCTCACCTTTGGTACCCTTGTAGCCTATCCTTGCCGTACATAGATCCCTTGATAGATTTTGCCGTTGTGAATCCAAGGTTCTTGGATCAGGCAAATATATGTATGCAACCCCGCCATACGTCTAGCCAGAACGGCCGAGGCGCTATTGCAATGGTGCAAATTGATCTGCTTAAACTCTATGGATCAGCCATCTTGTTCGAGAGCACCGCTACCTGCATCCACCTCTATGCTTACCTTATTAAGGCCGGGATCGACCTCCATAACCTCTACTCTCGTCTGTCCCGGCTCTTCCTCTGTCTTTTCTTTGAACGGGATGACCTGTGTCCTGCCGCCTCCACAGAAAGGTCTGAAGTCAAGGACCTTCAGTGCCTCGACGTCAGTCCTTTCCAGCAGCACCCGAATGGTTGTCTCCTCTTTCTTTTTCCCCTTGGTGCTCACCGTCACTGTTTTGGTTTCGGCGACCACCCAGGAGTCCGGTGTGAGTGTGGTGTTCTGCCTTTTCAAGCGCTTCACCACGACCTCCGGAGTATGCACTCCAGGGGCGTAGACCATCACTCTGACCAGCTTCTGGAGGTCTCTCATCCCTATAGCCTTAGGTTGGGTACCCTCTTCCCTCACACAACTATTTAGCGGCATTACTGAGTAACTACTCCTTGTTCTTTTGGTCCTTGCAGTGGAAGATCTGTGCACCCATCTGGAACCAATTATCCAAGAAACTTCGAAAATAGCCTCCGTCTGGGGAGTCATCAATCTCTCCCTCCAAAGCCTCCAGGACCTTTTTTCCCTGGTCCTGGTCAAGGCGCTCTTCCGGGTACTTGACCGGAACGATGGCCAGACTTAAGTCAGTAGCCACCGCTCGGCTGTAGCTCTTTGGAGCGTCCTTAACGGAGCTCTTTTTGAGCTCCCTCGGGATAGTGCTGTCGGAGTGTTGTCTTTTGGTCGCGCTTGCAAGGGTCCCAACCTGAGACCCCCCAGGAGCGTCCTCCATAAGGCTTCGTCCTCAGCTCCACCCCCGAGGCTAGCTTCCTATTAGCGTGTCTGTTTCTATTCTTTACCTTGCTATTTTCAGTTTCCGAGAAGGCAGCGGTATTTGCCGCTGGGGCGGACCCCGCAGACGCTTGGTGACTCTCCTGGGAACTTGCACCGGTATTTGCCGTCTTGACGACAGCCGCTCGGTCTTTCAGAATACCATCCTTGGGAACTTTGCTTGAGCTGAGAAGCTCCTTTGTTGCTGGCACTTTTGCAAATGTTTTCTGTAATTTTTTCTCTTCCATTATCATTTGTGTTTACGGGTGTGTTAGTGTACGTGCACCGAGCCCCGCCCCCGCATCTCGGACCAGTACGCCTCCCAGAAGCCACCTAACGCGAAGAAAGCAACCTCGACACCTGTGGCCTCAGCAGGCCCCCCTTCCCCCTTCTGAAGCCTGTACTGTAAGGCACTTTCGCGCCGTTGCGAGAGTCCGCGCTGAGCGGCACGGGCGCGAACGCTCATGTTCCCTCTCTCCGCGGCGGCTTCGGCGCTGCTTCGCGCGCGTGGTTAAAAGGAGCGGCAGCTTGCGCAGAGCGACACTCGCTCTCCGGCGACCGAGCGGTCTGGACGGCAACAGCCCCGGACACGCTCCCAGAGTCTGGAAGGCCGATAAGCCCCGGACTCACCTCGTGCACTAACGAGTCTGGAAGGCTTTAGCTCCGGACTTCGTTAACAGGAGACGCGTCTGGAGGCCTATAGCCCCGGATACGAACCCAATAACCTCGAGCTCATCAACTTGCGACGCGTTTAGGCCCTATGAAAAACAAAATAAAAAGAAAACACTCTAAAAACAACGAGAACTCTCTTTATTTAGGGAGCCCTCCAAGGGCCCCCTTCCAGAAGGCCGCCATCAATCCCTTCCCCACCAATAATCGGCAATCGGATATCGCGGCATTTCGAGTCGGTTACCCTGGCAAATTCGCTTCCCGGAGAAATTACTCGACGGTGTAAGGAACCGAAGCTGGGGGCCTCTCAAGGTCGTAGAGAGAAATTCCCGGCTTCGATAACTCGCGGGATATCATAGATAATTCGAACACAATTCGGTTGAGCGAAAGTTCCCGAATCGTACTCGAACCGCGTCCTTTCCCCTCTCCGGTAACCGCGCATCTAGCTGCCGCGAAAGTGAGGCCTCTCTCTGAGGTCCGCGCTTCAGGAATAAAGATGAGGCCAAACGCGAGTCGTTGTCAGTCTTCGGCAAACAGTCATGCCTGCCAGAACACGGAAGCCCCAACATCGCTCGGAGGTGCAACGCTTTAAGCGGAATCATCGTAGGACGAGACAGCAACGTAGACGGGCACGTGCGGAGATCACCCGTGTGCGCGCACTCATCTTCGTGCCCATAGCATCACCCGACGCAGCCCACGAAGACTCGCCTACCGTACAAGTCCTCAGCAAGGTCGTGGTGGTAGATCCCGTCAAGGCCTCGCCTTCGGTTGAGCTACCACCCGAAAGTATTGGTTTTGAGGTGCCTAGGCCAACATCTCCGCTACCGACGCCTGAGGAAGTCTTTAAGACGATCCCGGACGTCGACACGGGGCGCATAACCTTGTGCACTTCCCTCGACAAGGACGAATCTGAGAAGCCAGAGTCGATAGGAATAACGCGTAGGCCAACCCGGCCCAATATCATCGTGCCCCCCGCTCGAGCACCTCTAGCGGGGACACCCCGAATAGCTCGCTTTAAAAAGCCGCGAGCGAATAACACGCCGCAGAGGGAACCTCGTATCATCCACCAAGCCAAGAGGAGGGTGCTCCTTGTTTCCCCGGGCACTAAACTTAAAATCATCAAGGCACACGAGTTTCCTGCGCCTCCAATAAAGAAAAAGCGCTAAACTATCCTCCGATTAAAACAATTGGCCCTTCTCAGGGCCACCAAGAAATAACGTGGAAAAACTTGTCGTTTTTTCCCCTCCTACTAACCGTCTAGCCCGTATCACTTCCTGACCCAACATGGCCCTATCCGGTCACCAACCGGCACTGTTAGGTCAGGCGGGATTTTTCGTCGGCTGATAGGGCAGCTAGGTCATGCTGGTTAGGCTGATCCGGGCCACTGTACTATCCGACGGCCTAGGAGCGCCAGACAACTTAGTTTTCCTACGGTACCCTCAGATCGACGCAGTCAGGCCTCTCCGAGTGACCTTGGTGTACACACGTGCCCGGGGGCAGCTTTAAGGTCGGCAGTCGGCAGTGTGTGAGTATTGAGGCGTAACATGTGTATTCATGAGTTGTGTTTCCCAACATGCACTACCGCCTTCGCCTGCTTGGGGAATCGCTTCTAGCCTCTAGTCGGTCCGCCAGGTAGTTTTCGCTCTCCTCTCTCTGAGACGAGGAGAGTTGAGTGAGTCCCGCCCCCAGGCCCGTTGAGAGCCCGAAGCAAGGGAGAGCTTAGATTTGACTGTTTTATTTATTTGTTTTAAAAATCACTAAATTGTGTAATATATACAGATATACAGTGAAACATAAAAAAATGTATACGTGTCATACACCTTGTAGGGAAGCTGGATATTTTAAGTAGATTCAAAAGTGCTCTTCGTTGCCCGGTACCAAAGAAAGTCTGAAGTGTATGCTGCTCAGCCCTTTTTAGGGGGATCCACATCCATTTAAGAGCTCGTTTTACATGGAATCAGCACAGCCATAAAAACATTTACTCCCTCTCTCTCTCTCTCTATCTCTCTCTCTCTCTCTCTCTCTCTCTCTCTCTCTCACGGGTTCCTGGCCCGTCGGCAAGGTGGCGATCCTTCGAGGAGGAAAAATGTCTAAGTAAACATTATAGTATTTCACAAATAGTCAACGAAATTGAAGAGAATCCTACCATACTACGGATATTAAAAGTATTTGTATTTTCATGAAAGTTCTTTGAAATATGTACATCTTGTCATTACCAAATATGTTACATTACTAATATCAAAAGAGCATTGTATATAGATGAAATATTTTTGTAATAAAAAATATACAAATTTACCAAATACCTATTTAATACTCCTATAACCACAAATAAACTTCCTAATACTGTTTTTCTCTCTCTATCAATTAATATTTTTATTATCATTGTACACTTATTTAAAAGTTATTAAAATCAGCAATTTACAATTTTAAAAATACATAAATAATAATATAAATAATATTCAAAGAGATTCTATTAATCTTTGCAAACGATAAAATTTATCACTATAAATATCAACATTTTTTTTTAATAATTATTTCGAAATAGCAAACGCGAACAATCTAGCATTATAACCATTATAATAAAAGTAATAATAATAATAATAATAATAATAATAATAATGTTTTAAAAGTTTATTCAATTATACAAAATATAAATCCAAAACATAATATTTTAAAGTAATAAAAGGTTACATGATTTTCACCTGAAAATCATCTGCTAATTAAATACGAAATTGGCACGCTTTCCCCTTGAAAATCACCTGAAAAACACCTGAAAATCATCTGATTTTCACTGAAGCTTTTTCAGTAGGGCGAGCTGTTCCTCACTGTTCCCACTGTCCCTATGTTTTTTCTTATTCCTTTTTAAGTGTCTAGGCCTTAATCGTATCTGTTCCTGTTCTCTGTTCTTTTTAACGTGAAACAGGCAGCCTAACGAGCCTAGTTATTTTAAGTGTCAGTACCTATAATAAGTGTTCAAGCCTTAATCTCTACAATGACGCGTTTTTCTGTTTTCAGTTCGATTCTCAATTTTGGTTTCAATATTGAAATATTTAATGCTCAAATATACAATATAGTGTAATAGTATAATTATAGTATACATTATATACAAGTTATTTGTTGTAAATTAATTAATTAAATTTAATTAAAAACGAAATTACATATTTAATCAAAAGAAAAACTAAAACAATTTCGAAAATGTCAGATGCAAGAAATGATAAAATTAAAGTAGATCTAGGTCTTTTAGAAGAGGACGATGAATTTGAAGAATTTCCTGCTGAAGGTAAATTGAGGTTGAGCACGTCTAATTTTTTTATTATTTTATATTATATGAACTACAGTTGAAATGAAAGTAAATTCAAATCTACCCTTTCTAATGGTTAAATATGATGTCTTATATAAAATAATAAAAATTGTTATATGTTTACAGTTGTTTTGAAGTATCAAGTATTATTGACTATTAAAGTACATACACAGTTTAATTAAATTCCTATTTAAGGGAACGTCGGAGCCAATGCAACCAATTATGACCTCTATCTTGAGTTCTAGTTTAGATTTGCTTTCAATATTCTTTGTACAATCAAAACTCAAATTGTTAACTGTTATTATGTAGGTTATTGCGGAATACAGAGTTATTGTTGATTCAATTAGTGCAACATTTTATTTTAATCAATAATGTACATAAAAGTGACGGTCATCTTATTGATATTTCCGCCTTTACTTTGCTTCGTAATTTTCATTATTTGCAAAAACTATTTATTATTTTATTTATTTAATCCAGTAAAAGTTTACAAGTGTTAGAATATATACATATATACATTACATTTACAAAACCTGCAGAAGTACATGCAGGTACTAGTTTGCAGGACTGGCATGAAGGAAAACAGTAAAGATAATAAAAATAATTATAACTAAATAACTTTAAAATCTAAGACTGAAACTAAAAATAAAACTTGAAAGTTGAAGTAACTTATGCTTTCAATAGATTCTAAGAAGCAATAATTTGCAAGCATTTAATAGTTGTATTTAATCCAATTTTTTATCTTTTTTCATTGGAACACACTATCAATATTTAATGTTTTTAAGGTATTTGGCAGCATATTGTAAATAGTAATTGTCTTTAAATGACAATTAGTGTTGTTTATTTTTTTGCTGTACTTCAGTACAATAATGCTTTTATTTCTGTTTACGCTACTGTAGTTTAGATATGTGGCACTGAGATTGCTGTAGTGGAATAATATTGATTCAAGAGCTAACATTTTATCTAAGTTCATTGGATTTTCATGGACAAAATTATTCTTGTTTACAATTTCTAGTATCCTGTTTTAGAGGTTTAGCAGGAGCCTAATAGTATTTTTGTAGACCTTACCCCAACCTAGTATATCATGCATAATTACATAAAAATAAGACTCAGCTAATGTAAATTACCATAATAACAACCGCGGAACACTGTATTCTGACGTTATAAGCAAGTGTAATAATATTTTATTTACGCTGCATTTATTCACACGAAAATTCAAGTATTTTCATGTATTTTTATGCATTTTTACGTACGTCTTATGGAATTGCTTTTCCAATCAAAAAGCTTACACATGAAAATTTTCCAGGCAAGCTTCAGATACGTAAATTTTCCGGAGCATGTGAAAGCTACGATATTTGTACATTAGTAAAATAACATATATTCGTAAAATCTTCAACCACGTAAAACAGTAATTTTATGTTAAAGCTATTTGGTTTAACTGAAAATGTAATATCAAGTAAGAATGTAATTACAAGTAAAAAAACGTAATTACGAGTAAAAACGTAAGTACAAGTAAAACGTGATTCCAAGTAAAAAATGTAATTACAAGTATTTTTAAGTAAAATATGCCAAAATCAAAGTTGATAACTATTGCATGAATTATTATTTTTTAAATTGAAAGATTGAAAGTAGGTAGTCTTTGTATCTATAGTTGAGATCTACTAAGATTTATTATTTTATAAAAATAAATGACTTTATTTTTATAAAATAATAAATATCAATAATAGGAACAGATACATCTTAAATTGATAAATAAGTTAGATTTGACTGTTTTATTTATTTGTTTTAAAAATCACTAAATTGTATGATATATATATATATATATACAGTGAAACATAAAAAAATGTATACGTGTCATACACCTTGTAGGGAAGCTGCATATTTTAAGTAGATTCAAAAGTGCTCTTCGTTGCCCAGTACCAAAGAAAATCTGAAGTGTATGCTGATTTAGAATTTTGGTCTTCGAAGTTGTATTACACTTATTAGATTATTGCTTAATGATTAGCATTGATGAATCTATGTAAACATTTAGTAGTTACTTAAGGTAATGCCAAAGTTAAAAACTACAGACGCACCTATATACCACCTATAGGAAATACGATGAAGCGTGTTTCGTACATAGAAAACAGAGGCCTTGCTGTTTTTGCAAGGGCAAAGGTTTGCTTTTTGCCTGTATATTTTACGATATTATTTGTACAACAAAAGGTGTTCTAAGGAATTTCTTAACCTACAGTTACTTATAATTTCTTAGCCATCTTCACACTGGAGCTGTCATGCACTTCCTTGCCTCTCCCTCCTATGAAGTTGCTTGGCACAAAATTTTGCGTCCACTTTATAGATATTTTTCAACCTTAAGTATTAAAAATGCCCGATAGGTTTAATAAATAAGTTGTGTGCAAATACTTGATAGGAAATAATACCATCCTATAAGATGATGTTTGCACTCAGATTTATCGAGTCTTATTAGACTTTTTAAACAATTTTAAAAATAATACTTCAGTATTATTGAATTTGTATTATTACTATTTTCTTTTCTCTGTACAATTTACAGACAATTAACGATCCCCACCCTCCGTCCTGGTTTTGTAGACATTCTCTTTACACCAATTATATTTTCACAATTATTTTCATCTTCCCCCTGGAATTGGGAGACGGTATTTTTCTTGTGAGTTTTTTAGATGATGAAGTTCATTTTTAGAGTCCAATTTTTCAACCAAACATAGATAACCCTGTATCTGGAATAACACTCCTGCTGAAGTCAGAAGATTGAATACTACATCATTTAAGGCTAAATGTAAAATTATCATATTATCATATAATTAATCAAGTAATTTGTAGCATTAACAGTTACTTGGTAAGGAGGATTGGGACGTTTTCACCTGATAGAATTAGGCCTCTATGCATCACGTTAAATTCACGGCAAGATGTTTTCAAAGTTATTAACAATGCAAACACATTACCTCCTGGTATAAAGGTATCCACTGACAAATCTAGGTTGCAGCAAAGCACTTTTAGATGCATTAAAGCTGTAATGAACGAACATAAAATTAAATATCAGGATGATCAACTACGTATAAAATTTATAGTAAATGTTCCTAATCTGATTGATTCCAAGAATATGCCACGAGATCCAAAAAACTCGCAAGTTGTACTTCGTCCACCAAATCTACGATAAGAATCAATAATTTATCCATTTACTACCAAAATACAAGATCTGTTATAGGTAAATTATCTCTTCTCAGAAGCTTCATTGGTCAACTCACCACTTTACCCAGTATATTAGTCTTTTCTGAGACTTGGCTACACCAAGATATATCATCATCAGAAACTGGTCCATCTAATTATAATATTTTTAGGATGGATAGAGACTGCAGTACAGTCCAACAAAGAAGAGGTGGAGGTGTGCTAATAGCAGTAACAAAACAAGTGAATTCGTTCATTCACCCCTCAGTTGAGCAAGTCTCCTACTGAAAAAAGCACGTGATTAATCACGTGATTATGCACGCGATTAATCACGTGATATTATCGACCATTTTATCACGTCAATAGTCACGTGCATAATCACGTGATAAAGAACAAATTTTGAAAAGTCCATGCACGTGAATAATCCTGCGCATAATCACGTGTATAATCACGTGATTAATCGCGTGCGTAATCACGTGATAAATGAAAAATTTTTAAACAAAATATTTTAAATAACAATGATAATAACAATCATATAATAAGAAATACATTTTTACTCACAATTTAACTTAATAGTTACATAAGAATCACTTGATAATCACTTGATAATTACTTGATAATCATGCCAAATTCTCAAGTGACATCTCACTTGATTATCAAGTGACATTTTTCAGTAGGGAACCTCACGGTGCAAAAAAGGACTGCTAATGCTACGGATATGCGTGACAGCGGATTTATGCTAGTCAGTGATATAATAGTATATTAAACAACTCTTTACCTGCACTGAGAAAAATTACTATCTCGGATAGTAATTTGGGTACAGACTCGGATGTTAGTACCTACAGTATTCGTCATTTTATATTCACAAACAAATAACTTTAAAAAAAAGCATATTTACAGCATCCGACATATCTGGATCAATCTTACTATGTTACATGGTGTATGTATACATATACATTATTAGTAATTAATTACTTAAAAAATGACATGAATATATTTTATTACATATCCGTATGTAAATATAGCTGATTTATATGAAATATTTCATAACCTGGTCACTTTTTGCAAACCATTTTTCATTAAAAAAGTTAACTAAATCCATTTTTTTTTTTCATTTATTTGCGCTAGTATAATGTATTTACTTTTTTGCCACATGTCTATCATGAAATAATTGTCATTGCGGAATGATTCACTAGTTCTAATGAATTTTTACAAAATTGCTCATTTTATTGTTTTAATATAGTGTAGATGTAGATAGATATTACAGTCTAATAGATGAAAAATGAAAATTTTAGTTCTTCACCAATAAACAAAATGAAACGGTCATAGCAAGTTACGTAGTAAGTATCTTGAGAATTGTTCCTAATTGATCATTGTATAACTTGCACTTTAAGTTAAATAAGTCCTTGGATAAACAAAACAATTGTTTGCTTCATATTTATTATGATTACATATAATAAACTTGACTTTGTTTAATTGATCTCCGTTCTTTTTTATCTGTAATTTAGTTGCTATAAGTCACAATTAATTTTAACAAATAGATACATTTAGACACGGCCACCACGTACACCTAAGCACCGCCCTCGAATGATTTTTTTTCCTATACACCAAAAACCATGGTGTGAACTACCTTGACCTCGTTATCGGCCACCCCGTACACCTAGACACAGCCTTCAAATGATTTTTACACCTATACACCGAAAACCACGGTGCGAATTTTTCCGACCTCGTCATCGGCCACCCTGTACAGCAGCACTTGATGTAGAGCAAAGATTTATAATACTGTAGCTGACTTCACGACACACGGCCGTCTGTGTAAGTATGTAGAAAAAGGACGGCACTGAGAAAGAGAGAAGAGAAACAGAGAAACGTGTAGAGAGTGGCACTGCTGCGCCAGTGCGGAGATAGGGATAGTATGAGTGCGAGTGAGAGAGAGCGTGAGAGGAGAGCGCGTGTGCCAATCGACGAGCCGAGCCGAGCTTCGCGCAGTCGGGGCAACGGGGAGCGGGGAAAATGAGCCGTGTAAGGCTGATACGCGTCGGTTTTCGGCCGCTGGGACCGCGCGCGAGGAGAACCGAGGGGTGGGAGAAGCGGGAGCGAGCGGTGAAGAACGTGGTTTTCTCCCGTTCGCGCACTTTTTGTGTGAGCGAAACACACGCGTCGGAGAAATTTGAGTTAGAGTCTTTGTGAGATTTATTGTGGGGTGTAAAGTTCGAGGGATATCGTGGGGACGTCTAGAAGAAGACGAAGTGAGCAGCCAGATCGAGAGAACGACCTGGACTTCCGAGGCCACTTCAATCGAGGGAACGAGAGAGGAAGTTGCGCCAAAGTCCAGGAAGCAGGGGCGGATTTCAACTTTATGGGGCCCGGGGCTGAAATCGAGAAGGGGCCCACTTAAGGACAGTGAAAAAGGCAATTTATCAAATATATAAAAAATTGATTTATTAATTTGCTATAAACTAATATTTATAAATACAATATAAACAATTATTTTATTAGAAACATTTTTTTTTTGATTTTGCTCTAGCAAAAACATTAATTAAGTCAATTGATCTTAATAAGTCGACTTCGATGCTTAATCTTGTTAGAGCCGATAGTCTGTTGTCTGACATCGTTGATCTGTACATGTTCTTTATTCTTTTTAAAACTGAAAATGATCGTTCTGATTCGCAATTTGCGATTGGAAGTGTAAGTAATATCCTGTAAGCAATATAGGTATTCGGAAAAACTTGTATCATGTCTAAATCTACGAGCCAATTTAAAACTTTTAAGGGACACAAGATTCCATCATTTTCACTTGTGCTATTTTCTGTACGATTGGAAAAAAGCCTTGAGGCTGCCGTTTTAAACGTGGTATAAACTGTTTTAATTCTAATGATAAATCGCTTTCTAAATCGTCAGAGTAAATCTTTACGAGATTCTTTACTTTTTGTTCTAAGACATCTATCTCTACAAAAGCCAAATAGTTGAATGATTCGATCATATGCTTCACTCCGTTTCTGCAACTCGGCAACTAATTTGTCTATAATCACATAAAATGTGTTTATTCGGAACTTATCAACCGGGCTTAAGCTACTAGCTTGTGATTCCTTGTCAGTTAGTATTCTTGTGACCTTTCGTTTGTTTGCATCAGAATATTTTTGATCCACAAAAGCACTCAATTGTTTGGCTTGATTTTCAATATCAGAAAATCTATCTCGCAAATCCGTCACGAAATCTACTAATGATAAGAAGCATGTTATTTGCAGAAATTAAATCTGTATTAACTTTTTGAATGTATTGACTAGTTGAGTTAAAGCGATTTAAAACATTATTCCATAGAATCGCCATAAAAACATTTTCAAGCTTTCTTATATGTTTCAATAAATCTTGATCTTTCCGAGTATCGCGTTTTTGTTATTTGTCATTCGCTAAGATTTCTAGAGCCCTACAAATACCTTCATGATCCTTTACTACAACTTTTGTGGCGTCTCCGCGACATGACCATCTCGTTTTTGATAAGCTCGTTACTTTAGCATTTTCAGTCATTAAGATGTCCCATGGATGTGCCGATGCACTAAAAAATGCATATAGCCGCTGTAAAATTCCGAAGAAATTTGTAGCATCAAGACATACATCGACGCTGTATTCTCCCACTAAGTTTAGAGAATGGCCAACGCAAGGCACGTAAAACGCTAATTCATTTTGTTCTCTAATGCAAAAAAGTCCAATATATTTACCGGACATATTGGAAGCGTTGTCATAGGTCTGAGCGCCGCAATTTTTAATGTCGATACCGTGCTCCTGTAGTAAATCTAATACGTCATTATTATGCGACCTACCTTTATGACTTTTTATTTGTAAAAAGCAGAAAAAACGTTCATAAACGTGACCATTTAAGTAGTATCGGGAAATGACTGATAACTGGTCAACGTTGTATATATCTGGGGTAGAATCTACTACGAGTCCCCAATATTTAGCACTGTGTAGTTCATTAATAATACGCTTCAATACTTTTGTAGCCATTAACTCAATAAATTCTTCGTATATAGTTTTCGATAAATACGAGACTGTGCCAGACCCTCTGTGAGCATACTGTTTAGTGTGCTCTTCCAGAAAGGGATCAAACTGAGCAAGTAATTCCATGACGCCAAGAAAATTCCCATTATTAGATGATCCTATTACTTCATATTTTCCTCGAAGTGGAAGCCCTCGTTCGGTTAAAAATCGAATGCCTGCAAGTACTCTTTTCAAAACTTTGATCCAATATTGAACTTCGTTTTCCATCGTATTTATAAAACTTTTTTTTATATTGGAATCTTTGTGCAAATAATCAATATAATCCATCATACAGCTGTTATGATCTTTGTTATCTTCATGGGAAAAAATGACTTCGTCTATCTTCTTCCAATTTGAAAATCCTTCTTTTACAAATGGATTATCATGATCTTTTGGGAACAGTTTGCAAACATAGCAAAAAATCGATCCAGCGGATTCAGAAAACATAAGCCACTTTCTTTCGCACCTTTCTCCATTCTGTAAAATTCGTTTGGAATATTTTGGCGAAAAATATCTATTTTGCTTAGTATATTCTCGTTTAGACGTTTTGAACGTAGAATTCTTATTTTGAAAGAAAGCGTAGCCTTTTTGTAAATATTTTTCACGTATATGGCTATTCTCTTGCAATCTCAAAGGCCAGAACGCTGGATCTTCGTGCACATCTACAAATAATAAAAATCAAGTATATAATATAAGCATATATGACAAATAAATTTAAATCATTTAAAAAAAACATGCGTACCTGTACTTATCTCATTCGTTAACGCAGAGTTTATAGAGCTACTGACATTGCTGTTCTCGTTAATATTCGAATTATCGTCTACTTGAGTATTATAAACATCTATAAAAAAGAAAAAAATATATTTGAAAAAAAGAAATTTTTTTCTGTAAATGCAAAATCCGAACACCAATATGGAAGTAAATAGTGGCGCGGGGGCTGCGGCTCCAATCAATGTTTACGCTACAAATTTGAGTATAATATATCGACGCCTGAGTGCAAGAAAGCCATATCTCAGCAGTGGCATCGATAAGGCCATATCTCGGCCGCGACTTCAAGTAGGCCGTATCTCGGTCGCGGCTTGAAAATCGAAAACATATATGTATACTAGCGCAGATATGATTGATTTTCTGCACTTTCGTTCTGGTAGTCATGCGTGCTTTTAAAAAGAGTGATAAACTACCATAACAAAATCGCATCTGGGATATATAAATTACATAAAAAAGTCTCAAATATAAGCCGTGGCCAAGAAACGACCTGCTTACACTCTGGCGCCGATTTGTTTGTTAAAATATTTATCATTGTTTAAAATACCTGTGACGCTGTTACTTGGTGTATCAATACTGCTTCTTTCACTAACAGAATCACTCTTTTCTTCAACTTGCACTACACTTAAGTCTCCTCTAGGCTCCTGTGGTGTGAAAAAAGCACTTACAGAAGGCAGCTCGTTCACTGATTTTCTCTTCTGCATTTTGAAACAGACACTTTGATATTTACGTAACCAATCTTCGAAACAGAACCTTTTTTATTTGGTTAGCAAGTAATAACAACAAGCCACACTAGTGTGTCGTCACGACCCTTGCGCCGGAGTTGTTTTTCCGGGAAAAATTCGCGGTAGCTGGCGCCTGCCAGAGCGGTGCCGCGCCGCTGCAGCATTTTCCGAGAACCGATCGATATATTTTAGCGAATCGATCGAAGAGAAAACGCAAATAAGTTTGCGTAGTGGTGATTCATTCCCACATCGCCTAATGCCTATCTCTCTATCATTGCACTATCTAGCCCTTATCGTTCTGGACTTGATTACGGGCGATCTGGTGAGGTCCTTGTACTCTTTACATTATTAATTGAAACGATATTTTTTATGAAGTATTCTATCTATGCTCAAATAATAATAGTAATTGTGTTTAACTTATTTTCTTTGGAAAACATTTTACTGTTTTTCAAAATTGTTTAAAAAAAATTTCAGGTTTGAAAAAAATTTATTTTTGATTCGAGCCCCCCCCCCCCCCCCCCAACCCCAAGGTGGGGCCCGGGGCTATAGCCCCCCCTAGTCCCTCCTTTAATCCGCCACTGCTAGGAAGTTGTCATCCCGAGTCGAGGTGCCAGCGTCAGTCTAGGCGTCGAAACGAAAACTAAGTAGGTACTCAGAGACGAGTTAGGAGATTCGCGGACACGATCGTGAGAGTGGTTGAGAGAGTGTGTTTGTGAGAGTGAGAGAACAAAGAGACAGAACGAAGGAGAGAGAGATGCGTGATCGCGGACGCGAGGATATCGTCGAGCAACAACCGCGTTGTCGAGGAAATTCGGCTTCGACCGCGACAGCGTGGCTCGCGCGCCTTTGTTCGGAGACTGGGACGCGACACGCGGGATCGGAGGTGAACGCGAGAGAGAGAGAGAGAGAGAGAGCAATGTTTACGGTTTGGTCATAGACCTATGTATTTGCGCAGTATCACAGAAAAGTGCAGCCAAAAGGCCAAGTCAGACTAGACAAAACATTAAAAACTAATTATACATTAATTATATAATTACGAGCGCAAACACCGGTAGGTTTGGAAAGCTCTAGAGTCGAGAGCCAGCAAATGCCGTCGCAGGGCCCCTTTGAAAGATGCGAGAGATGGCAGATGACGCAAAGTAGATGGGAGAGCATTCCAGAAACGAGCACCCTGGATCTGAAAGGCCCTAGCTCCGGTTTCAGTGTGCCACGTAGGGATACTTATCTCTGGAGGAACCCCCCTACTAGAGGGTCGCGGTTCGTGCTTTTTAAAGAAAGACGCAAGATACCACGGTTCTTGGATCCGAATCGCCTTATACAGAAGAATGGCTTCAAAGTAGAGCCTTCTGGAATCCGTGCGAAGCCACTCTAAACGCTTCCGGTAGGGGGAGATATGCTCATCCCTTCTTACCCCAAAGTTGAACCTCACACATGAATTACTCAGTCTCTGTATACGTATACGTTGTTCGTCCGACGCGTCCAAGATAGTCACAGTACAGTAGTCCAAGTGAGGCTGTACTAATGTCTCAACCAACCTTCTGCGGAGAGTCTCGGTGGTGCAGCCCCTAATAAACCGCAAGCTATACAGGGCTTTATTAACTTTTTTAGTGATTGAATCCACCTGCGGTTTCCATGTGAGTTTACTGTCTAGTACAACACCGAGACTCACGACCGTTTCACTGAAAGGGACAATCACTCCGTCCTGCAGCCGAACTCCTGGCAGATTCCACGAATTGATATCATTAACATTTTTCCTGGACCCAAAAAATATAGCCTTAGTTTTGCTGGAGTTAAGCCGCAGACCGGAGCTCCCTGCCCAGTCAGACACAAGCCTTGCCGCATCTGCTAGCTGGACCAAGCCTTCCTGGAATTTATCTTTGGTGGTATGCAGATAAATTTGAAGGTCATCAGCGTAAAAAAGATGTTTAATTGTAGTGCCGTCAAGTATGTTCTGCAGGTCATTTACGTAGAGACTGAACAGCAGGGGTCTCAGGACAGAACCCTGTGGAACACCCAGATTGGTTTTATTTTTTATTCGAGATTACCATCTGAGTGCGCCCTTGTAAATATGATTTTATCCACAGGAGAGCCGTTCGCGAGAACCCCAGCTGTCTCAGTTTAGATAGTAGTTTAGTAGGTATCGAACGCCTTGCTAAAGTCGAAAAGTACCAGAAGGGTCACCTTCTTACGGTCTATGGCCATGCGTATGTCGTCGGTCACTTTTATTAACGCTGTTTGTGTGCTGTGATGTCTTCGGAAACCGGCCTGGAAGGGATCTAATATTTTATTCTTACTAAGATACTCCGTGATCTGGGTGTGAGTGATCTTTTCGAGTACCTTCGATAGGAAGCAGAGCAGAGCTATTGGACGGAAATCCGTCACGTCTGAAGGAGCGCTTTTATTTTTAAGGGCAATAAGCTGAGCTTGCTTCCAGATACTCGGAAAGATTCCCTGGGCTAAGGAGCAGTTAAAGATATTTAAAATGAATTTGCCAATGATTGGGAGAGCTTTAGCGACCACCCTGCAGGGAACACCGTCCACACCCCTCGCTTGCGAGGAAAAATGGGAAATAGCAAGGACAACGTCACTCATACTGACTGGGCTGAAAGTAAAGCCCTCCTCGCTTGCTGATAGAATGGTGTCCGTTGCATCGTCTATATTTTCGAGGGATGAAGCCGACATTCCCGCGAAGTGCTCATTCAGCTCTCCCGGCGCGAAGCCAAAGAACTCCTCCTCCTTACGCCCAGGCAGGAGGCCGAGATGACGCATTACCTTCCATATATTTTTATTCTCATCAAGAGCGTCCGAAAGTTGTTGTCGAGGGAAGGATTCACGCTCTTGAGCCGAACGCATGTCGACCTCATTAACAAGTCGAAGATACTCATCGAGTAGCTCCGCTCGCCCAGTGCGTTCATAGCGTCTGAGCGTGGTATTGCCTTTGTCGATAAGTAGATTCAACTCTGGTCCAGACCAAGGAGCATAGTTCTTTCTAGGGCAAACCGTCTTCAGCGGTGCCAACTCGTCAATCGCAAGCTTTAAATTATTATTAAGGGTGTTCAAGGCCACTTCCAGATCAGTTTCGATGGAATTCATGGTCGACCAGTCGCAGCAAGACAACAGGTCGACAAGAGCATTAGTGTCAATGTTCCTGTAATCCCGATAAGAAAAAGACTCACTCACAGGAGTGGGAGTGTAGATATCTAGAGAGACATCTATGACACAATGCTTGCCGAAACTGGGTAACCACTCCGTTCCTAAAGTCATGGATCGCGTCGTTCTCGTCAGTCATAATCAAGTCAATCCATGTGTGAGACGATGAGGTGTGGTGCGTGGGACCATGACGGACTATCTGAAGAGATAACTCCTCAGACAGACATTTGATGGTGGCAGCGTCATCGGTCGCAGACAACAGGTCCGCATTCAGATCACCCATAATAATCTTATGGCTAAAATCACCACAAAGAACACGAAGGACACTAAAAAGATCAGTGTCCTTTTGCATGGGTATTTTAGGGGGCCTGTAAATAACGCCGACCATGATTGGAGGAGAGCTACCCTGCTGTATACTACAAAAAAGGGAATGCCAGGTTTGCCTAGTCCCTGAGTATCGGAGGAAGCCAATTTTTTAACCTTGAAACAGTTACGCACAAACAGGGCAACCCCACCTCCATTCACATTGCGATCTTGCCTAATGAGTGAAAAAACCCTGATCCGAATGAGGCTGTCGTCCACGATCGAGCCCAGCCAAGTCTCAGCGAAACCAAAGATGTCGTATGAAGGATGCTCCGCAAAAAACTGACGAATATTCTCGATGCGAGCTCTGATCGAATTAACATTCAGAAAACCCGCTTTCAGGCGACTCCCAACCTCCAGTCCGTTGTCAAGAGGCCTCGCCAGTCACGCCAATGAAGCTGTTGATGATGTTGATGAGGATAATGATGAAGACTGTGATGTGGATGACAGCGAAGATGGAGGCGAAGGTGATGACGACGATGCCAATGACGAGGTCGCTGCCGAGTTACTTGTCAGACCCGCCTCCAGTACATCCAGTGAAGTAGAGTCACGCTTCTCGTCCGTCTCAGTATCAGTCACGTGTCTGATCGGCCGTCGTGCTTTTTTCCTGGAGCCTGTCTGACACGACGTTTGAATGGCTTGTAAATCGGCAGCTGACGCGAAAACGTGCGCACGCTCACCTCCTCGGCGCCTGGCCAGAAATCTGCCTCCTGAATGCCAGACATATTTGAAGCCCAGCCCCTGTGCAATAGGCTTCAAAATTTTAAATAACTGAAAAGTATCATGGGGCAGAAGTTCATTGATGTATACTTTACGTGCTGGCATACAGTTAGCCGAGAACTGGCCAAGCAATTCCGGCTTAATGTCCTTCGTCATTAAATAATTATTTGCGAGCGCTCGTTTGGCCCGCAGCACATCCCCGACCAGCTCCATACGCCCCAGCCTAACAACACAGGATGGCTGCGCTTTCCCTCCCGAGGGCGACCGCAAGCTCCCGCCCGAGGGGTCTCCGCCCTCACTGGTCCGTCCGCGAGGCATGAGAGCACGCACGCTGATGATGTCATCCCGCGCCAGAGAGGGGAGGATGGTACCGAGCACTGCGAAGGCGACAACACTTAATGCCTCTTGAGAGGTGGCGATTTCGCGATCCAAAATACCGTGGATTACGACCTCGCAGCTCTCGATCCCTGGGCCGACTGCGGATCCACGAGAAGATCCGGGAGAGGGGCCAACGCTATCGGATGGGGCACTGGCATTCGAGGACGTAGCAGCGTTATGATCGCTATACTTGTAACTAGTAGTAAGATTATTACGACTACAATTACAGTTACAATTACAATTCACCCACAGAGTACCGAGACTATGAGTCAATGCTTCCATTTGAGCCTTCATTAATTTATTTTCCTCCAATAGCAGCTGACTATCCTTAAGCAGCACCTCCAGCTGGGATGTCTGCTTAGTCACCAGCCCCTGCAGATCCGAAATACGCGCCACCAGATCCCTATTCATCTCCTCAGCAGCTGGTGAAGGAGAGAAAACAACACCGGCAGTCACATGATCACGAGTCATTCATCTTAATATCATCAAACTGCTCCTGCAGCATGTCAAAACGTTGAAAAAACAAGTCTAGAGTACTCTGTGGAAATAACACATTATTGCTAGTAAAAGACGGGTGAATCAGTGTCATGTTGCTGTTGTCTGTGGCGTTGAGTAGCCCACTGACGCGACTAGACTTTGTGCTGTTCAAGTTAGCATTCTCATTATTGTTAGTACGCCGCAGAATCGAAAAAGATTCATTCGCGCCATTTGAATTTCCCGACGGAAAAGCCCCTTTAACTCTTGATGACATGCGCGCCAGCAGAGGAGTGCCGTATTGCGATGAGTGTAGGAGGGGCGGCTCACTCTTCTCCTCGCTCTTCTCCTCACTCTTCTTCTTGCTCGGAGTCTTGGAGAGAGAGAGAGAGAGAGAGAGAGAGAGAGAGAGAGAGAGAGTCTTTATTTGCTAAGGCAAAAAAATAATACAATTTAGGTCACATAGACTGTGTCGATACAGTCTAACAAAAATATAAAATACAATATATACAAATACCGTCACATATAATTGCATAAAAACATATTTGGTCCCATTTAATTATCACATAAAACTTTTCAAATATTACGTTGCACATTTATGGTTTGGTCATAGACCTATCTGTATTGCACATTGGAAATCTAAATTACGTAATACTGAATGGATTTTTACGGCCTGAGGGCCGAGTCTGACTAGATTAAAACTAGATTAAGGTTAAGAAACAAGCGCCAGAAGGCTCAGAGTCGTCAAGATTCTGTGGCCAGCAGGTGCCGCCGTAGTGCCACCTTAAAGGAAGCGAGAGATGGCAGATTTCACAGAGTAGAAGGGAGAGAGTTCCAGAACCGAGCACCCTGGACCTGGAAGGCCCTAGCCCCGGTTTCAGTACTCACGGTAGCGATGCTCAGTTCCGGGGGAACTCCCCTACTGGAGGGTCTCGGCTTGTGTTTACTGAAAAATGAGGCCAGATACGAGGGTTCACCGATCCGAATTCCCTTGTAGAGTAGGTCTCAAAGTATGGCCTCAAAGTAGAGCCTTCTGGAATCAGTGCGAAGCCATTCTAGACGCCTCCGGTAGGGACTGATGTGTTCATACCTCCTAACCCCGAAGATGAATCTCACACACGAATTACTCAGTCTCTGTATCCTTATTCGTTGTTCGGTAGACGCGTCCAGGATAGTCACAGCACAGTAGTCGATGTGCGGTTGTATAAGTGTCTCAACTAGCCTTCTGCGGAGAGTCTCAGTGGTGCAGCCCCTGATAAACCGCAGGCTATACAGGGCTTTGTTGACTTTTTTCGTGATAGCATCCACCTGCGGTCTCCAAGTAAGTTTGCTATCCAGTACAACACCGAGACTCACGACCGTCTCACTGAATGGGACGATCATTCCGTCCGGCAACGGAACCCCAGGCATGTTCCATGATTTAATATCATTAACGTTCTTCATGGACCCGAAAAGAGAGAGAGAGAGAGAGAGAGAGAGAGAGAGAGAGAGAGAGAGAGAGAGAGAATGCGTAGAGATTTTGTAACGTATCGGAGGACGAGTGAGAGAATAAAGTTCTGTAAATAGAGAACTCGAGAGTTATAATTTCCGATTATCCCCTTGCAAACCCGAGCGAGGAGGAGAGATTCGGCGGAACCTCCTCCGAGAAAACGCGGACAAGACGTATAAAAATTAGTTGTGCGGGCCTTCGGGCCTCGTGGGAGACTTCCCCGAGTTTGGCCTCGTCTCAGCATATGAGAATTCTCAAATTAGACAGTCGTTTATTTTGACATAATACGGCTTTTTTGTTGTTTTATAATATTTTTATTGGAAATTATAGTTTAGCATTTTTTTTTAAGTGGCATTTCGAACTCGAAAGTTCATCGCCTCATCTACGCAAGCCTTCCACGTATCTCTATTTTGTGCCAAACCCCATCCATTGCGCACCCTCCCTCCCGATTTCAGTTAAGTCCGTTTTTACGTTTTCCCCCCACCTGCGCCTAGGTCTACCTAGAGGTCGCGGTGTGCTTGGCTTTCCTTTCATTAGACGCGCTGCCGTGCGATCGTCTCCCATTATTGCCACGTGCCCTGCCCATCTTAGTCTACGCGATTTAATTATTCTGTTTATATTCGGTGACGAGTATAAATTGTGTATTATTGTGCTCGTCATTGTGCAGTTTCCTCAACTCCCCGGTTTCTTCATCTTTCTGTGGCCCGTATATTTTCCGCAGAACTTTATTTTCGAACACCCTAAAACGGTTTTCTTCCGCTTTAGTTAGCGCCCAGGTTTCGCACCCGTACAAAATTACCGGCATTATTATAGTCCTATATATCCTTACTTTTACATTTCTAGACAGCAGTTTTGATTTTAGTAATCTATTCACGGCGTAGAGGCAGGCATTACCCGAATGAAGTCTCTTGTTAATCTCGGCTTTAATTTCGTTTCGATCATTTATGGTTGTGCCTAAATATCTGAATTCGCTAACCTTTTCGAAAGTATAATTTCCGACTCTAAGATCACCTTCACCTTCGCAAATGCCCAGTTTGTCCATGATCATATATTTCGTTTTCGATTCGCTCACCTCTAGCCCCGTGTCCTCAGCCGCATTTATGAGAATTTCCGCATTTCTCGCTACCGCTGCACCGTTATCCCCCAGTATGTCCAAGTCATCCGTATATCCCAGAATTTGTGTTTTTCCGTTACGGGTTGCACCTAGCCCGCTAGTCTGCATTTTTCTAAAAACATATTCTAGCGTTAAGTTAAAGAGTACCGTAGAAAGACCGTCACCTTGTTTCAAACCGTCGCGTATCATAAATGATTCGGATACGTTACCGACTACTCGGACCTTTCCCGTGCTTCCGTTCAGACATATTTGAATTAATTTCACGAGTTTTTTTGGTACTCCGAGGAGCACAAGGATTTGATACATTTTGCTTCGTTTGATAGAGTCGTACGCTTTTTTAAAGTCTATAAATAGTTGGTGTATTGTTTCGCAATGTTCCCATTTTTTCTCTAACAACTGTATTATAGTAAACATTTGATCGCTCGTCGACCTGTTACGCCGGAATCCACACTGATATTCTCCTATTATATCTTCCGCAAAGGGCGTGAGTCTGGCCTGTATTACGTTTGGTAGAACTTTGTAGCAGGTAGCTAAAAGTGAGATTCCCCGGTAGTTATTGCAATCTGTCTTATCTCCCTCTTTGAAAATCGGTATGATGATGGATTCTTTCCAGTTTTCCGGTATCGTTTCATTTTTCCAAATAGCACATACTAGTTCAAAAATTCTGAATGTAAGCGCGGTGCCCCCATATTTAAGTAGTTCAGCTGGTATAGAATCGTTTCCCGCGGCCTTATTGTTTTTTTGTTTTTTGATCGCGGCTTCTACTTCTTTGTAGGTCGGTTCTTCCATATGGAGTTCAGCAGTGTGGATTTCATCTCCCGTTTCCTCGCAGTTTTCATGTACGTTTAGTAACTTATCAAAATATCCTTTCCACAGCTTTAGCAGTTCATTTTCACTTGTAACGAGATTCCCGGCCTCATCTTTCATTAATTGCGATCTACTCTGGAAACCTTTCCTAATAGCGTTGATTCCTTTGTACATCTCGCGCGGGTTATTTTCCTTACTGTTAGTTTCTATTTTTCTAATCTCGCTCTCTTTTGGTACTCGCGCTTTTTGTTTCTGTAAATCACACCCACTTGCTTTCTTATTTCGTGGTACTCTTCTACGGTCCTATCGATTCCATTGTGAACGCTGTCTACTTTAGCCTTTTTGCGCCTTTCAAACCAGAGTTCGCACTCTTCGTCAAACCATGGTTTGCTCTTTGGCTTTTTCTTTTTACCTAGCACTTTGTTCGCGGCCTCTTTTACCGTTCTTTCGATAGCCCCCCATAGACTGTTTGGGTCGTTATCTACCTCCGTCGGTGCATCTGTGTCCTCGAGAACCTGAAACCGGTTACTTATTTCTACTTGATACTGAATTCGCTCTACCCCGTTTCGTAGCTTTTCAATGTCGAAGGTTTCTACTTTGTTCGCCCGTTTACTATTTTGCCCGGCTACTAATTTGGCTCTTAATTTGGCCACTACTAGGAAATGATCCGAGTCGCAATCCGTCCCCCTATAGGTTCTTACGTCAAGTACATTTGTGTGGCGCCTCTTATCGATAAGGAAGTGATCGATTTGATTTTGCGTGGCCCCCTCCGGCGATGTCCACGTTGCTTTGTGTGTATCCTTGTGCTTAAAGCACGTAGTTTTTACTATAAGATCTTTTGCCGCCGCGAAATTTATGACTCTAATACCGTTATCGTTGTTGGTTTCGTGCAGACTTTCCTTGCCTATAGTGGGCCTAAACATTTCCTTTTTCCCTATTTTAGCGTTGAAATCCCCCACTACTATTTTGGTGTCGTAAGACGCGAATTGGTCGATTAATTGATCTAAGGCTTCGTAATAAAGATCCTTTACCTCTTCCTCTTTGTCCTCCGTATGACAATGTACGTTAATAACCACGTAATTGTACCACGCTCCTTCGATGATGATATACGAGAGTCTGTCGTTCACGAATTTGAAACTTTTAACAGCGTGTATAATTCTTTTGCTAACCAGAAATCCGGTACCTAAGGAGTGTCCGCTCGCGCCCCCGAATATAAAGGTGAAGTTATCTTTTGCTAAAATCCCGCTATCTTGCCACCGAGTTTCTTGTATTGCTACTAAATCTAATTCACGCTCGCCGGCTTCTTTTAAGATTTCCTGGTACGCGCCTGCTCTGTATAAACTGCGCACATTCCACGTTTCCATCTTTAAGTCCCTATTGGTTTTGGTTTTGTTTTTTTTGAGCCATGATAGTAAGTTAAACCCGCGCGTTTTGGATCCTGTTCCGATCGCAGGTGAGTCAACCGTTCTAGAGGTGATAACCCCCATACCTCTCTAGAACTAAGTATGAGAGCTTTCCGACTTTGATGAGGACGGAGCCAACTCATCGTCGGACACACTACGGAATCATTCTCGTATCCTAACGCCCCCTTGCAAGGCAGCGCGCCTTCGCTGGCTTCGTTATCGCGTAAGACCAGGTGGCGAATCATTCTACACATCCCCTTTCGGGGCAGTTGTCATCGCTCCCGCATCCTCCACGACAGCAGGATTTTTATAATGTGTGCTAAAAGAGATAGAATATAGACATAGTGAGGTAGAAAGAGAAAGTGAAAATAGGAAATATTGTTGAGTGTTCGTTGTTGTGGTGGTGCTTGCGTAGTGTTTCTAGATGAATGCGTTCGCCAGTGTGGGCTCATCACACCCACGCCCGGGCCTATCGGCTGTCCGCGGCTGCTTATTCGATTTATTCGCAGTTAACCTCCTTCTCAGGGGCCGTTCCTCTATCCGCAACCTGAGGACGCGCTGTGTAGTGGTGATAGGCACCCACCCGTCCGCTCTGGACGACTATGCCCAAGACCCGCTTAGGGTACCGGTGTTGCAATAGTTTAGCATTAAAACATTTTAATAAGTCACAATAACTTACGATCAGAAATGATAAGTATTTTTTTTTTGTAAACCAAAAATCCGAACACCAATATAGAAGTGAATAGTGGATTGGGCGCCGTAACTCCGTCTGCTTAAACATTTTTGATGATTGTCACCTTATAATCAGCTGATTATCATTAACATTTTATCTCATATAAACTCATATTTATAACTATCAGCTTTGAAAATAATACTAGCAAGTAACGCTCGCTTCGCTCGCGATTTACATATTAATTGTAATGATATTTAATTTTTTGACGTGTCATTATTAAATACACTATTAAATATTAGGTGTAAACTCGATGATAAATTCTAACCAATCAAAGGCAAGATTTCAGAAACATTTTACGAGATTTAATTACTGTCGAGTATAAATAAATATATTCAATACAGTTAACATTCTATAAAAGTAGTTATGGCTACTAGTACACTATAATGTCTAAAAAACAAACACAGGCGCTGGAAAGAATAAATGCTTCGATTACTTCTTTGGGAAAGTATAAATCATTACTTTCATACTTTTGACGAGTACAAAAAGAATAAAAGGTACAGTTTATTCTTTTGTAAAGAATAAAACATACACTTAAATATTTTAAAAATAACATTCTGTTCCGCCATTTCAAAAGAATAAATCGCACAGTTTATTTTTTTTTGTAAAGAATTCAACGTGCAGGTTAATCTTTTGTCAATAATAAATCGTGCCGTTAAATTTTTTGCAAAGAATAAAATTTCGCCCCACCATTTGAAAAGAATAAATGCCACAATTTATTCTTTTGTAAAGATTCTATCTCACAGTTTAATTTTTTGTAAAACATAATATTTTACTCTGTCATTTCAAAAGAATAAATGTCGAGTTTTATTCTTTACCAAAAGATTGAATCGAGCAATTTCACCTTTATCAAAGAATAAAATTTATTCCTATAATTAGAAAGAATAGATCGTTGTTGTTATTGTTAACAAAAAGAATAATTATACATATACACTTATTGTTGAATGATATTATTTATTATTAATTTGAATGTCCTGATGCATCAAATCAAATCAAATCAATGCAGGACTGAATCTGCAGATAACATCTTGTGATATGCATAAATATATACGGCATTCATTATTTCATATTCACAAACACATAGCTTTAAAAAATGGGCATATCTGCACAAAGAACTATTTGCAGCATCCCTTTTATCAGGATCAAATCTGCAGATTATATTTTGAGATATGCATGAATACATACATCATTCGTAATTTTATATTAAAATACATAACAAATAAATAATTTGAAAAAAAGATCATATCTGCACAAATAATTATTTGCAGCATCCCTTTCATCTGGACCAATCTTTAAATAATCTTTATTAATCCATGTGTATACATATGTATATATGGCATAATATATGTCGAAAATATAAACACCAATACATTAATTCCTTCTATTTTTTTTTAAATTGTTTTCACAGCTTCCAATGCATCCGGATCAAATCTTGAAAATGTTGTATGGTAGGAATGTATATTTTTATCATATGTACCTTTTATACAATTCAATAGTTTTTTATTTATAAAATACATCAAGTTTTGGGGAATAAGTGCAAAAAAATCCGTACAGACGGACATTTCTTGTGTCCTTGTGTGTTGCCGACTTCACGAGAGACACACGAACCTCTGTCATATGCATACGGACCTTTTTTTTAATAAGAACAATAAAATTTGTTTTAGAGCATTATCTTATTTGTGCTTATGTAATTTGTTGTTACGCTTAATATTGGCTGTTTCAATAGAGGTGCACTGTTCGCTTTGCGAATCTGTGAGACGGATCTAAAATTACTCTAAAATCAATGTTGCGTGATTGCAACATTTTACATGAGTATGCTAAACTCTTAATTTAACTACTGGGGAAAATGACTGGTAAAAAAGTCTGAATGTAAATACTGGTAAATGAAGAGAACTGACTGGAATGATACTCCTTAATATAATAAAGAATTAAGCTGATATCACCTGATAATCAGCTGACATTTTGGCATGTTTATCAGTAGATTATCAGCTGATTATCATCATTGTACATCTAATGATATAGATCATATGAGTTGATAATATCAGTTGATTGTCATCTGCCTTTTTTTCAGTAGGGTTATATACATTGTTCGTTTATGTTTACATTTGTCGACTATTCAATTGTGAATTAAATATGTTGTTTATTTTTATTCGTTACATATATTTCAGTGAAAGTTTATAAAAAACAACTCGAATGAAAATTTAATTCGTACGTTTCGGTTACATTGCGGGATGCTGTACTGTAGATTTTCGAACGATGCCGTATTTTTTTTCTTCCTTAGTGAGTTATCGGCTCCAAGCCATGTACTCAACCGTATGTTCAGATACTTACGTTTGCCTACGTAATTCATACCACTGCGTAGAGATTTCCCATTCGTCCAAAATTGGAGAAGGTTACAATACTTTGTGTGAAATGACAGTGTGATGGTGAAATCGCGTAGTAAATTGCCAGCTTTAAGGTGTCACATAGAAAGTAGTAATATTACTAGGGGAATGGTAATTTGACTTAAGGATGTAATGTGATAACAATAAATTAATCTTGGAAAAATATTTAAATTTTATAAACAATGCATTCAAAACTTTACTATAAACTTTTGTAATACTTTGAGTTAGTTACAAAAAAGTTGACATTGTTACTTATAAATTAGAAACTTTGAATACTGTTGAACTTCAAATACTTCGAAATATGTTATTCTGTTCATTTATTTGCATAAAATAATATTTGAATTTTCAACTTATGAATTAATTTTATTACTTATTTATTTTTATTACCAGAAAATATAATTACATAGAAGTTATAATAACAATAACAATCTACGCAATTACCCAGAGGTAAACAGAGTTATCTGGTCCTAGGTCCAGTACAAAACTAACATGCTAACTTAATACTAAATACAAGGTGATTCTAAAACAATACAACATTTGGTACCACCGTGATCAACGTGAAAAACTGAGTCCAGGGGAATTGGTCCAAAAAATTTTCCTCTACTTTTCAATTTCCCAGTCAATAAAAGAAAATGCACCCACCACTGCGCCTGGCAGAGAAGCGCGTGAGGGGAAGTGAGTGCGGCGGTGGCTGCGCGGTGACGAGTAAGGGAAACCGTTGCTAAGGAGGTCGGCAAAATCTTTGCTCTGTAATGTGAAAACATCTGTCTATGTTGATATGCTGAGTCGCATTTGCAAGATGAGGTGAAGACTATGTCATCAAGAACAATTAGGTCCTTATGCTGAGGTTGTTGTTTTAGAGGGTACATTGAGTTGATAAAAGTCTGCTTACCTTTTACACGTCTATCAAAGTATAGATATGCTTTGTTAGAACCTTAGTAGTTAAGGTAGTTCACTCGGTCAAAAGAGTAGGTTTAGGATTTGGAAATTTCAAATACTAGTTTATTATAGAATAGTAATGTACAAACGAGAGTATTTAAAAATTATATAAAAGAGAACAAAGACTATGCTCCATAAAACATTTTCAAGCATTGATTGCTCGGATATTAATTAAAGAAAAAAATCATTAATAATTCCTCTTTTTCTTGACTGATCTTAATGAAACAAGGCTTTAAGAAAATCACTCAAATTTTAATAAACAAACTGATCTAGCGCTGTTCTGGTAAATCGTATCATGAATTTTCCTACCGTTACTTCTTCTGAAATTTCTCAACGAACAAAATGAGTCTTGTTTCGTTAAGATCGGACAAAAAATAAAAAAATAAAGAGTAATTATTGATGCTTTTTTCTTTAATTAATATCCGAGCAATCAAATGCTTGAAATTGATCGATAATACATATTTTTTGTTCTCTTTTATATAATTTTTACATATTCTCGCTTGTACATTACTATTCTATAATAAAATAGTATTTGAAAAATTCTAATTCTAAAACTACTCTTTTGACCGAGTGAACTACTTTAAGATGATCATATGACATGCAGTAGTTGTTTTTTTGTAGAATCGGTTTGCATGGTGCTTTAATTGTTTCTCTTGAAGCCGTCTTGATGTTCTTATTTTCAGCTATTTTATCTATATCATCAAAAACTGTTTCTATAGGTTTATATTTTATACTATTATTATTATTATTATTATTATTATTATTATTATTATTATTATTATTATTACTATGAAGGGGGGACCACCAAGATCCCTGGCACTTAGGCTGTAAACCCATTGTACCACCCTTCGTCATGGCATCCCCTACGCAGGTAAGCCTGTCCTTCTCCAGAAGGTCAATATGGCTCCCGCGTCGAGTGCCCTAATCTCTTCATATGTGAGGAAAAGCTCTCCCAAGCACTGATGTCTGAGCTGCGCAAATTTTGGGCAAACAGTCAGTACATGGGTAGGCGTTTCTTACGCCCCCTCGCACCACCTGCATATACCCGTAGCCACCTTCCCCATCTTCAGACCGTGATACCTTAAGCGGATGTGCCCGGTCACTATCTGTGTCAGGAATCGGGAGTTATTTCTGCTGCCTCCTGCGATGCACTTGGTCCAGCCGACATTGATGTCCTGTCCCATTACCTCTTTGGCTTGTCTGCATCCTTGAGTTCCTTGCCATTCCTTAGTATGCTCCCTCTCAACCCAGCCCCGGATTTTGCCCGTTAGCAGGCACCTTGCGGCACCTTGCGGCACCTATGTAGGGCTCTGGCCCGATTGGAGGGTGTTTAGAGGGTGCAAGTCTATCTGCTATTTCGTTACCCCTGATCCCGGTGTGCCCTGGGACCCAGAGCAGCCTGACCTTGTTGTTGTGAGCAGTCAGCTGATTTACAACCACTTTGCATTCCCAGACCAGTCTGGAGGTCGTCCTATGAGCCATAAGTGCTCTAATAAGGAAAGGTACCCAACCCGAACTCACCGATTTTGATGATTTTCATATATGTTGTAGAACATAAAAAAATAAGAGACACG
>JAZHPH010000264.1:0-68551 GCA_037356405.1 Nasonia oneida | reverse complement strand
GTTTTTACCCCTTAAAAGTGAAAATTAGCCGATAAAAAAAAATACGTGTCTCTTATTTTTTTATGTTCTACAACATATATGAAAATCATCAAAATCGGTGAGTTCGGGTTGGGTACCTTTCCTTGTAAGTGCCGCCTGACTGTCTCAACAAATGGTGATAATTCTATCCCTTCCGCCGAGTTCAATGTTCCTCTGAGCGCAGGTCAGTATAGCGTATATCTCGGTCTGGAAGACCGTAGCATACCGCTCCGGGGAAAAGAAGGTTCCACTTCCATCCCTTTGGCAGTAGTACCCCGAACCAGTACCAGTCTCTGCCCTAGAGCCATCTGTGTACCAGACGTCCCCAGTTCCGGGTAGACTGTCCCTGCGGGCCTTCCATTCTTCTCTTGTCGGTATCACGACCCCGTATCTTCTTCCAAAGAAGTAGCGCGGGACCATCATATCAGTTTTGATGGAAAATTCCGCATGAGACCCATCCCAACGGGAGCCGGGTGTGTCTCGTGCCTTGTGTCCATTGTCCGTACGCATTGAGTCTGTGCGCTACCTTAGCAGCCATCCCAATGATAGTAAGATGGAGTGGTTCCACCTTCACAAGGATTCCAAGTGCCTTGGTAGGCGTGGTCCTATAGGCCCCTGTCGCCTCCCCTTAGCACCTGTCCCCTGAGTTTCTCTAGCGCTGCCCTAGCACTTGCCAGCTCCGCCCTTGGCCACCAGACCAACGCGGCGTAGGCCATACGAGGTACCAGGACGGCCTTGTATATCCACAGTATAATCCGGGGACTTAGTCCCCATGTACTGCCAAATGCTCTGCGACATATCCAGAGAGCCACCAGGAATTTATCGCACTGGGACGTGAGATGCTTCTCCCAGGTTAACTTTTTATCCAGAACAATGCCGTGGTACTTAGCTGACTCCTTTACCTGTAGGGCGACTCCAGATAGTTTGGGCGCTCTGTAGGCATCTAACTTGTACTTGCGGGAGAAGATTACCATTTCGACTTTATCCGGGTTAACTGAAGTCCCGTCGAGCAGCACCATCTCTCCACTTTCCTTAATGCAAGCTGCATGGCGTCCATGGCTGCGCCAATTTCACTTCCTTTTATCAGTATCAGGAAATCGTCCGCGTAGGCTTGAGCATAGAAGCCCCACCCATTCAGCGCTTCCAGTAGCCCATTTGCCAGCATCTTTCCTTCCATTCGAATTGGATGTATCTGTGGTCGGACAGTGAAGGTTCGTTAGATACCCGCCAGCTGCCCACCCACCCCTCCATTCCAACTCTACACAGAGTTAGGTCAATCACCTCACTTCTAACCGAATTGTAAACCGGACGGACACATTCCAACCCTGACGGTAATCCGGCCCAGGCCCCAGTGCAGTTGAAAATTGCGCTGCCGGAGCAGCCTTACCGAGGTTTCGGGTATGCTGAGCACCAGAAAGGTTCCACAGTCTGGCCCCTCCCTGCTTTTGGTACTCAGCACCCTCCACCTACTAATCAACAGGTCCGGATGCCTGTGACTCAGTCGGCTCAGAATCACTCCCGGCTCAAGCCTGTTTCTCGGCACGCGGAGAGTGGCCCTTCGAGGCTTCTTGAGCTCAGACATCCCAACCATGAGGAGCTTTGCGCCCTCCCAAGGTCTTAGCCGGGGGATTATCTCCTCCAGCCAGTCCCTCGAATAGGTGTTGCTGGCTACCACGACGATGGAACCCATTTTCACGAAGGAGTCATTAAATTCGGGCCACGGTCCATTGGGGATCTTATCGATCTCTGTCTGGACCGCTTCGCTGACGAGTGCCAACTACTGATGCGTCAGCTCCTCGTCAGGATATCCCTCGCACACGATCGCCCTCGTGAGGGGGTCCACCATCCTGGCAGCCATAATTTCAGGCTCCACGTTGGGTCGGTTTCTGACGGTCTGATTCGTCGGCGTAGTCGAGTCGGCGTCCTTGCGCCGCTTAACGCCTGGAGCTCTCCCGTCCCCGCCCGCTGACACGGCCGTCAGGTTCTTAGGGAGAGAGGAGGGGACAGACCTAGAGCTGCGACACGTAGCATCCCTTGCTCCAGGAGCTCCCGCCTCCCTCTCCCATTTTCGCCTCTGGACCTCTTTTCTCCGTTGTGCTCCCAAAATTCTCGGTCGCAACTTCAGAGATCGAAGCCCGTCGGTTACTAGAACCGCCTGAGGGTTCTGTGAGCCCTCCCCCCCCTGGCATGATCCGTGTCGGAAACACCAGCAGTGCGCGTATTCGCCCCTGCTGGTGGTTGTTGCAGGTCCACCCCCATGCTGACCTGCCCACCCTGAGACGGCTCCGGGTTCCCCGAAGGTTCCCCAGAGTTTCCACCCGCTACGACCTCTGTTGGGTTCTGCGAAGAGTCCCCAGCTGTTGAGGTCCCAACGGGGTCACTATTCAGGTTTTTACTGGTGCTAGCTGCCCCAGTAATTCATCGGGTCAGAGTATTATAGGCAGTGTTGCCCTTGACACTCTTCCCCTCCGGTTTCGCGGTGGGGTGCTCCACCTCCAGCTGACTAGGCGGTGCCGCCCTGTAGCCTTCAGCTTCACTCCCCCTTCCTCCCTCATCTAAATTTTTTGGGTAAGGTTCCATAAAAAGACCCACGAGTAGCTAGGGAAGTAAAGGTCCGCCACTACCAGAGCCCCGCATGTGGCAGTAAGGCTAGATACTCGGAGATTTCGCCAGGTTTCCCGGAGGCATCGATTACGCAATGGGGGGCTGCCCTTAGCCTCCGGCCAGTCCATAGGTCGCTCTCGGGAACTCCGAGGCCCGACCTCGGTCTGGTGAGAGGCCTGACAGCAATGCCCGTTTTACGGGGATCCTGCCAGGGAGGCTACTCTTGAGCCCGAGAGGCGGTATCCCGCATCAGCCCAATTTCGCCGCCACGCCAGGACGACCTGAGTTCAGGACGTCACGCTCCCGTCACCGGAGCCGAAGCGACCACGAAGACTCGCAGGACGAGCCCCCACACCAGGCCCTAAAAAGCGTGCACTCGACAAGGTGGCAACCCCCGGTGGAGGTACTGTTATTATTATGTTTTACCTAAATTGCATCAGTTATTTTTTTAATGAAATGCACATGTTTTATTTTTATGCTTTTATTCTTGATTCTATAGTCGCAACATATGGCGTCTTGTTGCAAATTTGAATTGCGATCTTCCGTATTTGTTTGATGTGTCTGCCTCCTCATTTGCTGTGATGTGATGTTATGTATTTCGTATTTTTTGTTTTTATATTCTTCATGTTATTTAGTAGTCTACTAAAAAGTGTTATTGCCACGATGTAGCTTGTTACTAATTGTCTTGTAGGATGTAGCAATCTGAATTTTTTTGTATCTTGTTACACTGTCTAAGTTCATGTAAATTGATTTAAGCTTGCGGTAATGGCAGCATAACGCTTCTTTTGCAAATAATTGAGTAATATTGGGTGGGTTTTTGTTAGTTATAAAGTGGTTTTGTTTATTTTCAATATTCTCTTCTGTAGATTCGCAATTGGATTTACGGCCCTGTGTAGGCTCCCCTTCATGCAATGATACCATACCCGAAAATACTGTTAGAAATTGCCTAATATATTAGTCTTAATGTCTCTGTGCTCATGATTTTAGTCAGTTTGTAAAATACAAAAACGAGATATTTGGTCTTTCTATAGAGGTAATTTATATGTTTATCTTATTTCATGTTATAATCGAAAATGATTTCTAGATATTTACAGTTGTCCGTTCTTTTTAAGACTTAGTTATCCAGTTTTATCTTAAAGTTAGTTGGAACACTATCCTGATAATTGCCAAAGGTCATATATGTAGATTTATCTACATGTAATGAAAGGTTGTTTACGGCAAACCAGTTCCATATATATTTTATTTCTTCATTTAGTTTATGTTTAACGCTTTACCAAGTATTATCTTGGAAATTATGTTTTCCTTTAGCATATCATTGATGTAAAGTATGAACAGAATTGGCCCGAAGATAGTGTCATGTGGTACTCCTGTTTCTACAATCATTGATTTACTTAGTGTACCATTAATTTTAATTCTTTGTTGTCTGTTGGATACGTAGTTAGATATTAATTATAGGCGCAACCTCTAATTCCATATTGATATAGTTTTTGTAGTAGTATATTATGATTGACAGTGTCAAAGGCTTCAGCATGATCTAGAAAAGTTATAGCTATTGGTTTGCTTTTATCTAAATTTTTATATAAGGTATTTGTAATATTTTGTAAAGCGTGTTTGGTTCCCTTGTTTTTAACAAACCCATACTGATTTTGTGAGATGATATTGCAGGACTCCATAAAATTATAGTCGGTCATAAATGATTTTTTCGAAGATTTTTGCTAAGTTGGAAATTAGGGATATTGGTCAATAATTTTGAGCATAATTTTTGTAATAACTTTTGTATATGAGTATAATTTCAGCATTTTTTAAGAATCGAGCCAGATTGAAGTTTCTATGCATAGGTTGATAATGTGTTCTAGTGGCTTTAATAAGTAATTTGCAAGTGTTTTGATGGTTCTTGTATTTATGTTATTAACCCCGCCATTTTTTATTTTCATGTTATTTATGATGTTTGCGATTTCAGCACAATTAGTTGGTTTAAGGAAAATTGATTTTATATTTCATTTCGGTAGTTTTAGCTTAACGTTAATTGGCATTTGAATTTTTTTGCTCAGTTCTAGACCAATATTACCAAAATACTTATTTATATTATCTGCAATACACTTAAAACAGTTATTAGTTGATTGATTTTATTGTATATTTTAGTAATCGGACTATTTGCTTTTCTATTTTTACCCAATTTTTTATTTATTAAGGTCTAAAGGTGTTTAGGATTGTCCTATTTCTTTTCACACAATATAGTATTTCTTTGGTTTTACATGATGTAATGATTGTTTTTGTAATCCAATCTTTCCTAGGTGAAGTCCTGTTCCTTACTATCTTAGTCTTCGAGGCATATTCAATACAGTATCTTATTTTAGTTATTAGTAAGTTTGTTGCAGGATTTGGATCACGCATTTACAAGGTACCATTCCAATTTTAGGCTAATTTTTTAAGGTTACTGTAATCGATTTTGTTTCCAATCATCAATTTTAAGTTTTTTTAATGATAATAGTGGGTAATGATTTCGTTTTAAGATATCGATATTAAAATCGCCTATGATAAAGTTATTTTTAACATTTTGCTTATCTTTGAAGAACTTTTTTAAACATAGAGTAAATTCTGATTTTGTTAAATCATGCGATCTGTATAGTGCTGACATCTAAAGAGTGCTATTTTTATCAATTTGAAATATGGTATGTAAAATTTTTAGCTTTCCAATTTTAAGTGTTTCTGCATATCCTGTTAGGGCATCGGATATATACACTAAAACTTCATCGCACCGATTTAACGAGTTAGTTATATAATATATTTTGTACCCAGTAATAGAAAATTATTTGTAAAGTTCTAGTACGCGAGTCTCCGTACAAACTATTACGAAAGGTTTAATGTCAAGGCTATAAGTTAGAATTCGTTGACTATGGAAATTTGCGTTAAAACTTCTCATGTTAATATAGATAATATTTTCCACTTTGTTTTTGAAAAACTGATTGATGGCGTTGACTTTTTTTTGCGATGATTTCTTTTTCCACAAACTCGTTTTGCAGTTCGTTTACAAGTTTTAAGTTAGTCTCCATATTATTTGATGCTTAGGTTGCTTGTTGACTTGTAGCGATTTTACCTATTTGCTGCAAGTCGTAGTTGGTTTTTCGGGTTTGTTAATAACGATGTCTATTTTACCGATGAATCTCGGTATTGTTGGACTCAATGGGTAAACAGCGTAGTTTATATGCCTTTTTATTTTATTTTTTAGGACCTGACAATTCTCACTGTCATTAGCCGTATGAATAGTATTATAATTACTATTGTGACGAGACACGAGTCTCGCACATGTAAATACGTGTGAAGGTGGCCGCAAAAGACGCGGCATGCGCAGCGAGCGCGAGCGCGCAACATCCGCAAGGCAAGTCCGCACGAGCGCGGAGCGCCGCAGCCGGCAAGCGACTCAGCGGCGGCGCGCCGTAAACGCACCTATACACATTCGCGCCGCGCGCCTTTATAAGGCGGACCGCGCGGCGCAACGGGCAGTTCTACTCGAGCTCCACTACAGGTAGTATCGTGCGCACACGTTACTACAAGGAAAAGCGAGAGATAGACCCACGCCGATAAAATCGTCTCGTGAGCCCACGTGACGATCTAGTAGACGAGCCGAAACCTGAAATGGTCACGGCTCTTTTATGGTCCGGTGCAGAGCATTTAATTTATATTATTATTAAAGAGCTATGAACATCCACTGACCTGTGTCGCAATTCCGACGACAGGTCAAGAAAAAGAGAGAAAATTGAGTAGAAATTAATGATATAATTATAGGTCAGGTCCGGGATACCAGGTAGTGGAGAAATATTTCAATAATGATAAACTTTTGTTCTGCATAGAAATAATATGTCTATTATGAAAAATATTTAACCAAAGAATAATGCTTAAATCTGTAATTATTCTTATTGGTATACATTATTTACAGTTTTGTCAAGTTTACGATGTGTTTTAAGAGTATAATAATTATTGTAAATTTTATAAGTTTTTAAACGAATATACATAAATTGTTATATCTTATCAAATTTATACTCTACGCTGAACATGCATTAGAGTTTTAAGCTAAAGCGCTGACAATGCTACAAATATATATTTTATAAGTATATTAAATTTCATAAATATCGCAAGTGTGCAATCTATGCCTTAATTGCAATAGAGTGTTTACTAGAGAGCATAAATTGCTACTACTAGTTTGTGTATGTATGTTCATGATTCTACGCTTAAGTTGCTGTAGAGTGTGTAGTGACTAGAGCGCTGAAGATGCGACAACTAGTAGCTAGCCATAGGCCGCGCATGGCATTATATAGGGAGCTAAGCGAGCGCTGATTGAGCCGCCGAAATTATCTATACATTCACGCATCATATACCGAAGTGCAAGCGACTCGCCGTCGCTACGTCATCGCTCGCTTACTGCTGCTGCTGCTTACAGGTAAGGAGAAGGGGAGCGCACACACACATGTGTCGCTGAGCCTGCTGCTGGTTGTTGGTCTGTTACGCAATCTTCGAGTCCACTGCTGGCTTCGTAGTGATAGACAAGAGTAGGGAAACGAATGATTTTTGATTTGTTTTTATTTTTATTTTAATTACATGATGGATCGTGTGTAGGGCATTACAAACCCGAAACTCCGAATTGCCATCGTGAGCACACAAGGCAACCCGGAACATCCGAACGACATCGAGCCTCGTCTACGTGAGCACACGTAGATGACACCCAGTGCCACCATAAAATCCTAACCTATATCCCGACATATTGCTGCCTCCCTCTGCCACTGTGAGCCCACAGGCTCGAGGAGGTAACAATAGTTCCGCCGGCGATTCTCCAGGTCGTGCGCTCACGTCCTGGTGAATTTAAGGTTAATTCCTAACCTCCAAAGCCAGCCTTACGCCGACATCTTACGACTCGCTTTATCTCTTTGTGCACAGAGGATAAAGAGAAGAACGAGACGAGCGACGAAGATATGTGGAGCCGTCCGCTCACCACCCCACAAATCCGAGGGATAACCTCAAAACATCGTGACACTATCCCGACCGTTTCTGTGCGCACTCAGAGCGGTCAAAATCGTTGTTACGCGACACATTCGGATCGGCGTAGCCGTGCGCTCACGACTTCACGGTCCCGAATGAATCCCTAACAATAAAAAATAAAAAATCCGCCACCTACTCGTAATACCGCCACCGAACCGATAGACCGATGCCGCATCCGCCGAATCACTATTGTAACAAAATCGCGTAGATATTCCTATAATTTGTTAACCGCGTTAGTTTGAACAATTTTACTTGTAAAGGCAAAGTATTTTTAATGAGACGCATAATTTATTTCTGTTTCAGTCGGGATTTAACAACTGATTTCAAATACTATTGTTTAATTTAGAAATATACTTTATTATTGTTAAGAATATAAAAACAGACTCTTTTTTGCTTCTTTCCCCTATCCATATCATGGAACCGACTGACTGTCCAATCTCTCGGGGAAAGATAAACCGTTACAAAGTAGTTCCAATTAAGAAATTATAATATGTACATATTAAAGAGAAGGACGCTTCAAACTTTGGCGTTAACGATGAAACAAAGAATGAATGTTATCTTTTTCTCTTTTTTACAACTTTTTCAGCCATAATTGCGAATACGAAATGCAATTAGGAAACAATTCGAACCTACGCTTGGGCACGTTTCAAAGTTTCTAGTTTTTTACGCTTAAAGGGGTGTTCCAGTCGCTTAACATAGCGAATTAATGTCAGCTTCTAATACTTTCTCATTGATATTCTCAAAATTATCTAGTCCTAAGATTTTCATATTTGGTTTTCTAATTTCTTCTTTTTCTATTTTGCCAAAGGAGTTTAATTCATGCAGTCTATTTGAATTACAGTGTAATTTTTGAATATTATTTTTTGTCAGTCGTTTTCATTTTTGTTAGATAATGTTTTACAAACTTTTTTAGGTCGTTCTTGTCTTTTGAATTTTTCTTTTTTATAATTATTTTAGGAATCTTTTTTGGTTTTGAGTTAGCTGAATTTAATATTTCGGAGTAAGTTGGTTTCATTACGTTTTCTTCAGATTTTGTTTTATTCACTATATCACTGTGAAGCTTATTTTTATCTTTTAGTTCAGTTACTAGCTGTTTTAACAGTGTGTCTTTAATTATTAATTTCTATTGTTTAGTTTCACTTGATACATCTAGATTTATGTTATCGGTATTATTTATTATTTCAGTTAAGTAATCCTTTTTAATTTTGTCCATTTGTTTAAGTTTTATTTGAGCTATTTTGCATTTTGCTGTTGAGTTCAGTGCTTCCTCATCTTTATTTGTGGTTAACTTCAAGTCTTAATGTTCAGGACAGATTACTAGCACATTACTTATCCATTTTGCGTTTTCTAATTTTTTATAATTACTCCGATGGTAAACTCTTTAACAAATTAGACACACATCTGTTGTTACTTTTATTTTTGGGTAACAGTTTCTCCTCGGGCGCCATGTTGGAATGATTTTAATTATTTTATTGATACTTCAATAACGAATTCTTACAGTTTTCTGAATGGAAATTGCAATCGTACGTTTTTGTTATATTACGGGACGCTGCTGTAGATTTTGTACGATACTGTATGTTCACGTACGTTCGCTTACATCTTGGTTGAGATTTGAACATTTTGTACAAAATTATACAGAAAAGTTCGTTACCGTGCGTTAACGTACGCAAACGTAGGTGTACTTGTGAAAATGTAGTGATCTATGAAAAATAATGATAGTTACAGGCCCGCTCCTAGCTAGCGTACGGTTTTTTCTTCTGGCAAGCGCTAAGTTTTTATATTGGTTCGTATATGAGAACGATAAGGTTACTACGAATTAAGTTAATTATAGCATCGAGAAATAAAGGTTAAGTCGTACAAGTGTATGTTGAAGATTTCTGCAAATAATCCGTAATATTTAGGGCTTTAAATATTTATTTTATTCGTACGTTAGTGTACTTATCGTACATATGCGTACAATTGTGTAGTTCGCGTACGTTTGCGTACGTTCGCGTACGTTTACGTACATTTCCTTACGCCGCTATCAAAAATGTACGAATTCCAACAAAATCTTAAGTAAACGTACACAAAATTCGTGAACATACGCGGATGTACTAAAATGCAACAAATAGCGCCGCACTGGCAAGAAAGGACGAAATTCTGTTTAGGACAGGGTGACCCTATATACTTTGAAATTGAGTTTTCTAACCTCCAACAATAATCTCGATTGCATTGAAATTATTAGTATTGCGCGTATTCGCAATCTGTTGGTATCTATTTTAAATACATTAACTGAATCATTCATCTTTAAAAAGATTAATTTAAAAATATTAAATCTTAATATTGCAAGTTGAAAATTTGCTCGATGAATTTCTTTTCATCAGAGTTTCTTCTTGCGATTTTTTCTCCTCCGGTCACGTGACTTCCGGTGTGATGTATTATATACCCCAATGGTTACAGCAGTTATAATCTACTTTACCGACATTCGTCTGCTACTCGGTGACACGCGATTTTGTTATCATATATTACAACACGTATACATATAATAATGCTATGCTATTATATGCGCGATGAGATTGCTGCTAACGCGCGCTTAGTTGCATTTCGATGCAGACTTATAGTTCAACATGAACATTGTAGATAAGTGCACTTAAAGTCAATTTTTATTTTATATAAATTTTCAACTATGTAGCAGTTGACGTTTTTAAAGTATTGTTAATTTTATGTTGTAACATTCTTCAAAGAGAAAGTGTAACGGTGGCCAGTGCAACTAATACACATTGAGCACGTTACAAATTTTTTCATATATAAAAATAGGTAAGTCGAAGTATATGAAATAAATTTATAATCTTCATAACCTTTGGTAGCGGTAAGATTGATAAATCCTAGATATTTTGAACGTCAAGATTGTCTAGAATGATCCGATATAGTATTTTACTCAAAATATTTTAGTATCAGAAGCAGACTAAACGTTCGGAAGGATGTGCCGGTTGTACTTATATAAATACTCTCCTGTTATTATTAAATTATATAGCGTTTTGTGTATATTTGTGGGGTTCCCCTTTTACCACCACATGCGGCCCGACGCGCTACTTGGCGGAGCGCCACTACTTGACGAGCGCGAGATGAGCTTATTAGCTCAGACGCTTTCTGCATTTAGTCCTGGCCTGGCCGCTGGTGCGAACAGACCCTTTATCTAGTCCCTTATACAGTCTATAATATAATCTAGTCTAATCAGCATATAGTCTTCTTTATTATTCTTATACCTGGTCGCCGTGCCAGCCAGCATCATCGCACGGAGGGCGGACGCCACGTCAGTCAGCGACAGCAACAACAGCAAGCTTTCGACGCCACGGCCATCATCGTCGTCTTCGTCGCCTCGCAGCATCATCATCATCACGACAGGCAGATCCTTTTGCGAGGGCCGAGTCGCTTTTCTCATCGCGCCCTCGCGAAGCCTGTTGCTCGGCGTCGTGAACGCCGTTGTGTCGCGCAAAGCCGCTATTTCGTGTCGCTCGCGCGCAAACAGCACCTTTCAGTCGCGCGTCAACAACAACGGCAGGCGTCAACATCGGTAGCCGCACGTCATCTTGCGCGCTGCGCGCCTACGACATCATTGGCAACAACATTGTCAGCGCGTCGATGCTGCGTCTACCGTCATCACGGAGAGGCTCAACACCGCCCAACGCAGCATCAGCAGCAGCACGCTTCACGCGGGAAACGGTCATTTTCAGCCGTTCCAGCATCGCGCTATTTCGCGTGGGCATGTCTCGCCCGTCCCACTCTTGCGCCTCTTTGTGTCTCGCACGGCACAGCGAGCAGCTGCACGCCTCGCTCGCAGCGTCAGACGCCGTGCAGACCAGCCCATCGCTCTGCCAACAACTCGCTGACGACGACGCCGACGAGCTCATCGCTCCGGATTCTGCAGCCATCGCAACCAGCCGATCGCTGTCGTCCAGCACGCTCATTACCGAGCGGCTTCCCTGCATCCAGCAACTTGCCTCTGCCAGTAGCAAAGTCATCTTCCCGACGACGACCCACCATAGCGGGATCGTCGACCTGGCAGCAGCAGTCCAACGTCCTGGCACTTCCCGGCACCCGTGGATGCTCAGCGAAGGACGCCTTTCAACGCTGACAATCCAGGGCTCCGGTTGTCTCAGCTTCAACAACAAAAACTTTGCCAAGGGCATCCCTGAAGGTGACCTTCTCACCCCTCAGTCCCTTACACTAACGACACCTGGACGATGCGCAGTAACCTCCAGGCGAGGAACTGCAGCCCATTCAGACTTTTTTTTTTTTTTATTTTTTGCCCAGCATCACTGGCCACAGGCTCTCACGGACGTATTCTTGGGTTCACGTCCATCCAGCCTATAATGACCTGGCGACTTAGGCCCAACATCATCGCATCCCCGTAACTTCGCTTCATCCAGGCTCGCTGAAGTAATGGAAGAACAGTACACACAACATTTAAATTAATAATTTAAACATTTAAACCAAATATTCATCACTGTTCAACATGTAATATAAAACCTAATTCTATAAATGGAAGAAAACTTAAAGATGTACAAATTATAATATGGGATGAAATATCAATGATATCGAAATTTGCTATTGAAGCAGTTGATCGTCTTTTTCAAGATTTAGGTGAAGTAAAAGCAATGTTTGGTGTTCAATCTATGCTCGTTTCAAGAGATTTTAGACAAACATTACCAGTAGTTCTACACGGTAGTCGAATTAAAGTTATCGAAAATTCAGTAAAGTATAAGCTACTTATGGACGAATTTAAGACGCATGAATTTGAATCAAAATCTTCGTGTATCCAACAACGATGACAATTTTAAACAATCGCTATTAAATGTTGGTGATAAAAAACGTTCAAATTTATATAAACGTGAAAATGAATTATTTGTAATACCTGTTAACATGATATCAAAAAGAGACATTATTAGAGAAATCTTTAGAAATAACATAAAAATCAATGACGAAACATTAGAGCTTATATGTGCGACGCTGTGACTCCCAGCGCTAGTGCGCAACACCTCGTATGCGCCAGGATTTTTCTTAAATCGTAGAAATTAGCACAATCGCCAATGTTTGGAAGAACGCGTGGAAGAGGGAAAAATAACCACACAAAATAGTTAAGGTTTATTGCACATATATTTCGCCCAGTTCTTCCCTACAACGCAGTGGCAGTGATGCTGCCTGCGCACAATATAGCCACGCAGGGCTCAAACGCACGTAATACTGGAATAATCTCAAGGTAGTCCTCGTCCCGAAGCTCTCGCTTCTAACGTAGCACTAACCTCTTTCGCTCTCTATGTCTCACATACGTGCGCGCTAGACTCGGTTGTTTTCTGTCGTTGCGCGGTCGGCGTGATCTCTCTCACTCTCTCTCTCTCTCTCTCTTACACGCGCGCGCGGGACTCGGCTCTGGCTCGTCTGTCGTCGTGCGATCGTCACACTATCTCTCGGGGAGAGCGGAGCTTTTCGATGAGGTTCTTCGACTTACCAATGAGGTCGACATGCGTTCTGCTCAAGAGCGTGAATACTTCCTTCGACAACAACTCTCAGACGCTCTTGATGACAACAGAAATATTTGGAAGGTAATGCGTCATCTTGATCTCCTACCTGGGCGTAAGGAGGAGGAGTTTTTCGGTTTCACGCCGGGTAAGCTGAATGAGCACTTCGCGGGAATATCGGCATCACCCCTCGAAAACATAGACAATGTAATGGACACTATTTTTCTTGCAAGTGAGGAAGGCTTCACCTTCAGTCCAGTCAATATGAGCGACATTGTCCTTGCTATTTCACACTTTTCCTCGCAAGCGTGGGGTGTTGACGGTGTTCCATGCGGGGTCGTTAAGGCCCTTCCAATCATTGGCAAGTTTATTCTTAATTTATTTAACTGCTTTTTCGCTTCAGGAAATCTTCCCGAATATCTGGAAGTAGGCACAATTAATTGTTCTAAGGAAGACCAGCACTCCTTCCAATGTCACCGACTTTTTTTTTGGCTCTTAAACATGGCATCAAGTTACTGCAATGTCCGTCGTGCAAATCAACACCACCCATATGTTTATTATAAAGTTTATTTGCCATAGGAAAAGGTATCTCGATTTTACTTTTTGATTCTTTCGAATATCTTTTTGTACTCGATAGTGGTTCAACGCCAGCGGCCGTTGAAAGTATCGAGACAGGCTTAGAATCCATCACAGTTATAAAATTCAAACCGCTTTTCTCCTCGTGTTTTACTGATACAGTACCTCTTGCTGCTTGTTTGTCCACTTCATTTTCAATATTCACCCTATTTCTTCTCACTGTTCCCGTAGCTTTCAAACCTATTTTTTTTAAGTGTATCATGAGATCGGGATTACAAAAAAAATTATCGAAGTATAAATGATACTGCGTAATTTTTTTTGCGCTAGTGGATAAAAGTAACTTTTGTACCATCATTAAAACGACTCGGCTTCCCAAGGCACATTTACATAATTTTACGTCGTTATGAGTTGAATAGATATTTGACCCTTTTCCACAATAAATGTCACAGTCGAATAGATATCCATCAGGACTACAAATTCCCCACATTTTGATTCCAAAACGTGCCGGCTTGTCCTTCATAAATTGGAGTAACACAGTTCTCCCATGAAATTTTACCATCATTTCGTCTACAGACAAAGCTGTAGAAAAATAACCGAATTTCTGAGCGTTTTTTTTGAAAATTTCAAGGATTGTTCTGACCCTCCAAGCCCTGTCATCTAAACTTTGTTCTTCTAGTTTCGAGAATTTTATTTTCGACTTGATTGTAAGAAATTTGTCTCGAGCCATTGTTGCAATTATAATAGGACACGATAGCAATAAATTGTTAGACCAATAGTCTCTTTGGGACTTTCGTTGATTGAAGATAGATGTAATGATTATACCCACAAAAATATCTAAATCAATCATCGTCAAATTATAACCATTCTCACGAGTACTATCAATTATGTGATTTTTCAACTCTAAAGAAAAGAAAAGTTCAAATAACTCTACGAGAGAAGAGTCACGAATGAACTTTATGGTTTTTGCGGGTAACAGATTTTCATTTTCAGGGTAATTATTATACTTATATTCTCCATTTTTCCATGAATAAATGTAGTCTGGCTCTAATTTAGATTGATTTTCATCGTAGCTGTCCAGTACTTTAGAATAACTGACATTTGGTATAGAATTCTGTTTTTTATCGAAATCATCAGATTCAGAATCAGAAGATGGATAGTCAGAATCGTTATCATCAGGGATGATGAGTGCTTCTGAATGTCCATCTTCATGTTCTTCAATTTCTATACTTTGAACGTAATCAGATTTTTTCGACGCTTTGCCATGGAATGCGACATATTATGAGGAAATGTCCAAAAGTTATCAAGAAGATAAAAAGACGAAGAGATTCAAAAAATATTTGAAGAAGATGAAAATGTTATAGATTATGTTCAAAAATATTGGGAATAAATATTTGAAAATTTTATTTGTTTTGAGGATATTACGTTAATAATAATGATGATGAAATTCGGTTTATCGGAAAAGTACTTTGTAAGTTGATACAGTAAAATTTTAACAACTTCCAGTGATATGAATATCGATACAACGGAAAATATGCATAAACAGCGTAGTAAATTAGATGCGTGAAAAAAAAGACTTTCAGAATTTTTAACTCGGAAACGAAGGCCTTTAGGGAAAAAAGTTATAGAACAAAAAGTTCTTAGAAGATATCAGAGAACACGTGTGAATTTTTTGATAGATTTTTAGATTTTCGGAAAATATGGGAAATCCGATTTTACAAAATCACCTCCGAAAATTCTGAAAAAATTCACACGAGTTTTTTGATATATTCTAAGCGCTTTTTGTTCTATAACTTTTTTCCCTAAAGCTCTTCGTTTTCGAGTTAAAAATTCCGAAATTTTTTATTTCATTTTTTTGGGCCTGGCCGCCATTTTGTGCGTTTAAACGTTTTTCAGTCGATCTAAATCGTCATAACTTTTAGTTTAGGGTTCGAAAACGCGATATTTGTACGTATGACGCAAGTATTTCAATGATTTCCATTTTGAAAATCGAAATGAAAGCGATTTTTTTTTCTCAAACCATGTTTTTTTTTTATAAATTTGTTTATAACTTTTAAACCAGTCATCTTTTGCAAAATCGAAGGTCAGATTCTGAAAGATCATCAAATTTTACGTCGAAAATGACTACTCCGATATTTCTGAGACCCCGATTATACTAAAAATACAGTGGTTCTAAAGTGCAACCGAAAAACGTCCTGCTAGGCCGTAATGGGTTAATAAAAATCAAATATTGGATCCCTTCCAGGCAGGTTTCCGTAAACACCACAGTACACAAATAGCGTTACTAAAATTGACCGACGACATACGAGTGGCCGTTGACAAGAAGAAGGTGACGATTATACTGCTATTTGATTTCAACAAAGCTTTTGACACCATCTCACCTTCTAACATACTATCTAAGCTGAATAGGCTGGGGTTCTTACGGTCAGCTCTCCTGTGGCTCAAATAATATTTACAGGGGCGATCTCAGATCGTAATTTTAAATAAGAATAGTACCTCGAAATGGCTTGAAACCAATCTGGGAGTTCCACAGAGATATGTCCTGGGACCCCTACTATTCAGTCTTTATGTTAACGACCTACAGAATATACTCGATGGTAGTACAATTGAACATCTTTTTTACGCGGACGACCTTCAGATTTGTCTACACACCAGCAAAGATAATTTTCATGAAGTTGTGGCTCGACTATCTGAAGCGGCGTGGCTGGTTTCTGACTGGGCGGGACTCAACTCCAGCAAAACTAAGTCTATTTTTTTGGTTTCACAAGAAATGATATTAAGTCGTTGAAACTGCCTGGAGTTCCGTTGCTGGACGGAGTGATCGTCCCTTTTAGTGAAACAGTTGTAAGTCTTGGTGTTGTATTAGATTGTAAACTTACTTGGAAACCGCAAGTGGATGCCATCACGAAAAAAGTCAACAAAGCCTTGTATAGCTTGCGGTTTATCAGAGGCTGCACCACTGAGACTCTCTGCAGAAGGTTGGTCGAGACACTCATACAACCACACTTGGACTACTGTACTGTGACCATCCTGGACGCGTCTAACGAACAACGAATACGGTTACAGATACTGAGCAATTCTTGTGTGAGATTCATCTTCGGGGTTAGAAGGGATGAGCACATCAGTCCCTACCGGAGGCGTCTGGAATGGCTACGCACCGATTCCAGAAGGCTCTATTTTGAGGCCATTTTATTATACAAGGTGATTCGTATCAGTGAACCCGGGTACTTGTCCTCATTTTTCAATAACTACAAGCCGAGACCCTCCGGCAGGGGAGTTCTTCCGGACCTAAGTATACCTACTGTGAACACCGAGACCGCGGCTAGAGCCTTCTGGAACTCTTCCCTTCTACCCTGCGAAATCTACCATCCCTCGCTTTCTTCAAGGGGCTCAGAACCCTCTGGCGCTGCTTTTTAATCTAGTCTGACTCGGCCTATAGGCCGTAATAATACTTCAGTATTACGTACTCTGATATCAAATGTGCAATACAGATAGGTCTATGACCAAACCTCGCGTGTACAGCGTAAAGTTAGTAAGATTTATTGTGATAATTAATATGACTAAACGTGATTTTATGTGACGGTATTTTTACCGAAGTATTATTCCAATCTGCGTAGGACAAACAATTCGACCTTCTAAAATGCTGTAATTATATTTTTATATTCTCTTTTGTTAGTTTGTATGCAACATAGTCTTATGTGATCTCAACGAATTATGTTATTTTTTTGCTTTAAGCAAATGAAGATCTCTCTCTCTCTCTATCTCGTATCCGCACGCGTTCGTATCGGCGCGGTGCGCCGGGCTCGGTTTAGCCGATGCTCTCACCGACGAGCACATTAATGCGCGCGCTCCACTCCTCGACCCAGACTGTCGCGCTCGCTCGCTCAGAGAATTGCTCTCTCGCCCGCTTAGGGTAGTAAGGACCCCCTTTTGTAATGCCTAAAATTAGTTTGTTAAGATCAAATTAAATTTACTAACACATCACCTTCTATATATTTTCTGAAGGTTCAACATTTTTGAGACACAAATGTTCAAAGGTAAAAATTTGTGAAAATAAAAATCTGTAAGGCCAAAATTTTTAGATCCAAAATTTTTAAGATCCAAAATTTTCAAGGTCCAAAATTTGTAAGGCCTGAACATTTTATTATAAAAAGAAAACGTAATATCTAAAAAACTGTGACGTATGGCTGGTGGCCTGGAGAACTGGAGAACCGGAGAAAATTTGTTTTGTTTTACTTTAATATAATGTAAGAGTTAAGAGATTATCATTCCATATAAAGAGAAAGGGCTGCAAGATTAGATGCGCTGTTGATTTAAAAACGGCCGCAAGGAAAATGCGCTTTGGATTTGATATCGGCTGCAAAACAAATGCGCTGTACATTTGGATTTAGAAGCGGCTGTAAGAATCAATGCGCTGTGTATCTTTATAGCATTTGGTGTAGTGCCCTTAAGGAGGTTCGGTGGTTATGCGAGAAATAACAATAAAATAAAACACTAAGATTATGTTCGTCATAAAGTGTTGGAACTATTCCGAGTTTTTCGGATATTTGTTACAGACCTTAAGGTGGATCTCCACTGATTTTTTGCCAAAAACTCAAAAATTTTTTATTATATATTTTAATTGCTTATAGTTTTATGAACATTTTGAGACCGATCTGATGTAAAAACTCAAAGTTATACCAATGATATAGGCAGTTGAGTAAAATATTTTACATTAGATTGCATACAAAAATAAAGCTTTAAACGCGTTTTTCTCGTAACTTATTCGTTTGATTTCAAAAAGTTGCTTGCGCAAGGCATTTATATTAATCTTTTTTGAAATTTTCTACACTTATACTTTAAAACATTTTGAAAAGAAGTTAGAATTTTCATTTAAGGTATCTGTTCTGGAGAAATTTGTTTAATTACGAATATTATTAAATTATGGGTTTTTTAAAAGAATTTTACTGTTTAATAAATTCTTAATTTATTACAGATGAACAATGAGGGTTCTCGTAATAAAAAATACTAATTTTTTTTTAAGTACGGCTCAAAATGTATGTTTAAATTTTTGGGATTAATTCAGCCAGAACCCTGTGCGCAAGCAACTTTTTCAAAAACCTTGAATTTTAAAGATTATTATTGGTTTTTATATCATAACTTAAGTATATGTGGATGAAAATGGCCCAAATTGGTATGTAACCTTCTTCACAACAATCAAGCCCCAAAAATCTGACAATGGATGGTGCAAAAGGTAAAAAAAATTAAAAATCAGTGGAGATCCCCCTTAATTTGAGAATATTTGGGTTCAAAGTTAGGAGGTTATACACGGGTTCTTACATAGAGTCTGTATTCTTTTACAATAAGAGAACAAAATAACAAACTGTGGTACATATTGATATAAATCTTAAGTATCTGTACGCAAAATTTAAAATTGTGTCACCGAATTCGTTTTTGAGAAATTAAGAGTAACATAAATATAACGTCAAGCTTATAGGCTGCGCGAGGAGGTACGCGGAAAGATGGGGGCCGGTGCGCGGTGCCAGAAGGACGCTCTCCCGACTTTTCGGCAGCTGAAAGGACCGAACCACCTTAATAAGAGAAACATTTTGCAAGAAAAGTTTACGTTTTTTATGTCTCACTGATGAGTCTAATGAACAGACCTAACACGAAACGCAAAAATGTATTAAAATGGAATGAACTTAATTTCTGCTTTACTCCTGATTCATTCCTGGTTATTTACGGTTACTTTTGGTTCATCTGTTATTATTTCTTCTGGACTTCCGGTTGACTTCTGGTCGACTTCCGGTTCTCTTCCGTTTTGTCCAGAAGTGGTAGTTTTGGGGATGAAGTGAACTTGTACCCGGGTACAACCATCGACCAAATACATTTTAAGATATTCAATTTAGTTACGTACTTCCACACTCTCGATAACTTGTATTTTTCTGATGAATGCGTACAATTTATCTGTAATAATCTTAGATCTGCTTCTTGTTGCTTCAAGTGGATATAAATCTAGCCATCGCATTTGAATATATTCTGAAAAACAACTACCATTTTTAGGCCAGGTTTTTTTGGAAATACTGCATCTTGAATATGATAGACAGTATCGCAAATCAAACTCAATAATCTGTACGATTTTTTGATCCTACATAATCATCGCCCTCTGCATTCTGTTGTTGCTCTAAAATGACACAAACATTAACTTTAGATTTTATATAAATATATAGATTCAAATAAACAGTGATATATACTTAATATAATTATGAGAGGATGTTTATGTGATATTGTGATCTTGTTAAGATTTGTGTTTATCTGTAAGCTTCATTTGAATTAATAAACTTTTTATCTGCCCATAAGTAAGTAGTTTTGGCACATCAGCTTTCATGTTACATAAAGTGTTTTCTTTTTTTTTGCCTGTTAGTTTATGAAAATGATACTCCACATAAAATTGTTTTAGAAGTCATGACCATGTTTCTGGAACTGCTTCTTATGTTGAAGGCTTGCTTATACATTATTTATAAACAATCTTTTTAATTGTATGACATATTCATTGCTGTGACTACGTTAACGAGTGTTTCTGTATTTTGTAATTCGAATAGATTACATATCAATAAGAACTTACGTTTCTCCTCAGCTATATTATATCTGCAGTCACGCCTTTATCATAATTTTCAGGTTGCCAGTTTTCAGTACAACTTATTTTAACACATTGCAATGATCATTTTTTTTTTACAGTAATATTTAATGCATCAGACAATTTTCACTACACATATGCGGTGGGTTCAAATAGTTGTTTCTATCTCTCATTACTGATAAGTTGTTTGCAATTCCCTCTCCTTGCCTCGTTTCATCTGTTTCCCTATCCTCCAAAGCATTTGGATACTTATGCCGTAATATTATTTCGTCATTACTCATTACAGATGCTGGTATTCTAGTATTTATTGTTCGTAGGTCATTAATTAGTTTCTTTTATGATCAATTTGTTTTTTTTTACTGTTCAGATCTGATAACAATCGTTTAACAAAAATTTGCCAAACAATTTTAAAGGAAGTAAAATCTTTATCAGAACGGTCTTCCTGACTAATCATTTGATTAATCACATGATTAAACAACTGATTTGACAAATGATTTATCAAATGATTAATCAAGTGATAATTTGGTGCTATTTATCAATTGATAAATCGCTTGATAAATCATTTGTAGATTTTCTGTATATAATTTAATTGTCAGAAATAAGTATTTTATTACAAAAATAGCTATAAAAGAGTTTATTTATGCAAAATCTCAAAAACATTAAACAGTAATAAATAATTAAAAAAATTTTCCTGATCAAGATTATAACCTTTTTTTTTGTTTAAAGATTTTTATTATTTGCTTATTTTTGAACATATGTTCATTGGTTAGGCGCAAACAAAATAGAAGTCGATATGATAAATTGAGTATAACGTATGGTTCGCATGGAACAGTTCGCGTTTTGACAATTTCGTGTTTCCTTATTAACTATAAATAACATGAGTGTTAGAAGCGGTGGAACAAATCCGTCCCTGGTCTTCTGCAGACCTCATCGCGGTTTCTGGAATCTTCTGCTAGCCACCAGTATTTTTTATTCAATTTATATTTATCGTTGACGTCTCTGTTAGGCAGTGTTGTCGAAAATGTATTATTGGATTGTGTTTGCATTCTGAGAATGTCTATTGACTTATTAGAGCTGTGGCAAGGAGAATAATAAATCAGTGGTATATTCTCTTGAGAAGTTATAATGTTGATTGGATCAATAATCATAAAAGCCTGGGGCTGCAGGTAGCCAGAAAGCCATCTGAGTTTACATTCAGATTCGTTGTATTGATTTAAGTACTTATTCTTAGAATGTTCCATTTTTGCGTAGTAATCTCGGCTAAACTTGATTATGAACGAGTTAATTCGTGCTAATAAATTTCTTTGAATTGGTTTTGCGATATGTGTGCAGAGCTGCGTGGAGACACGATCTCTTGAATTTTCGGAGTTTCTCAATTGTGGAGGCGCACACGTTCCACCATGTTTGTGCGGTATAGGTTAAGATAGGTCTTATCAATAAGAGATAGCAGATAACCTCGGTCCTGGTAGAAAGATTTCTGTTGAAAAAGATTCTGTTATTCACCCTGAATGCTTTTTTGCTTTGTTTAATTGATTGATAATGTGGGTGTTATGTCTTAGTAAACAATCGATTTGAACTCCAAGATATTCAACGGATTTTTTGTGAGTATTCGTATATTTACCGTTGCTATGGATCGAGCTGCTAAAGTTTTTAATTTCTCTTTTTGAAAATTTAAATATTTTTGAAAATTTAATAATTTTTGAAAATTTAAATATTTTTGAAAATTTAATAATTTTTGAAAATTTAAATATTTTTGAAAATTTAAATATTTTTGAAAATTTAATAATTTTTGAAAATTTAATAATTCACATTCGTGCAGGCTCCTCCGATGACTTCGGGATGGACGGGCTCGCGCTCTAAGCTAGCCGAAATTGGTCGCCCAATTCTGGATGATGCTGGTTGCGGCGCATGCGGGTGACGTAGACCCGTCGCGGTCGTTACGCCCTCGCCAGCAACCAGCGCAGGTGGTTCGGGTCGCTGTATCGCCAACGCCCCCTGTTCGTCGTCCTCTTCTTTGGAAGCAAAATACGCCTCCACCTCGTCGTCGTGAGGGAAGGCGCTCCAAGGGTCTGCCCCTTCGCCCACCTCACGGATCACCACGTGAGGGCGCTTGTCTTCCCTGGCCAACGCGGCCATGACCCTCTCGAAGGCCGCCTGCAGCTCCTCGGGATTGATACCTGAGCTGACAAAAACCTCTGGCTTAGGTTGGTAGCCCTTTATGCGCGCGTTTTTCGCGTCGTTGCATGCCCGCGGTTGCGCGAACCCTTCGGATGACCAGGCCTCTTCTCGGTGTTGACCTCCACTCTAGGAGTCTCTGGCGTAGGTCTCACACGCCTAGCCGTGTACATCTTTTTCCTTGGTCGGCCTCTCTTCTTGGTCGCGGAGTTTATTACGACTACGTGTATCTTTTTCGCTCGCTTCGAACGGTCGGCGACTTCGCTCGCTTCAGACGCAATGTCACTCTGTTCGCAGACAGAGTCTTGCTCGCTTCGTGACGGTGCTTCGCTAGCACTCGTGTCTCTCGGAAGTTGAGCGTCGCCATCTTCTTTGCTCTTCTGCAACTCTTCGTCCGTTGCTGACGAATAGAAGGGCTTCAGCTGCGCAGCTGGCGAAAGATCTACTTGCTCACCCATCTTCTCGACAAGTCGATATATATTGGTGCCGTGTATCTCTATTATTTTATACGGCCCAATATATGGTGGTCCAGAAGACAACACATGATTTCGCCTCATCACTAAGTATCCGACTTTGTATGACGCCGGTTTACGCTTGGCGTCATAGTAGCGCTTCTGGCGGTCTTACGCGTCCTGTATTCTCTGTGACGCTTGCTCGCGCAGTTGGGATAAATCCCACATGCGATCATGCCATGCATCGATCGCGCGTCGCTGCAACTCTTCTTCTGCGGCGGCGTCCTGCTCGCGCTTCGCTGCAGAAAGTTTCCTCGGCTGAGTCCAATACATCAATATGGCTGGACTCACGTCCGTCGAAGAATGTGATACGGTATTATACCCGAATGCGATGTCGCTCAATCGCTCGTCCCATGTATTATGGTTCTCCTCGATCAGTGCGCACATCATGTTATTAATGGTGCGGTACCTCTGGCGGTACCTCTGGAATACCTCTGGCGCACCGTACCGCATGAAGACCCGCTCTCTGAGATGCTGCAGGATTGTCTTCGCGTTTGCCCGCTTAATCGGAATGCACTCTATCCAGCGGGTGAACAAGTCTTCGAATATGAGAATATATTTGTTTCCTCGAGCCGTCTTTGGTTTCGGCCCCATGACATCACCTGCTATGATCTGCCATGGCCGAGCAATCACTTGCTTTCCCGTCAGGCCGCTTGGCGAGCGCTGTTTGACTTTGCATTCCTGACAAACGAAGCATCGTCGAACATACTCAGCGACGACAAACGGAATACGTATGAATTGAATTCTCGCCTCCGATTTCAACGGTATTTGATGGTACGCGCTGCTAAGGTCCAACGTCGATATGTACTTCGCTTTCTGCAGTTTACGAAGGATATCTTCCATGTTAGGTAATGGATATCCGTCAGCCTTTGACAGCGCATTAACTTTCCGAAAGTCGAAGCAAAATGATATTGCCCATTCACTTTGTTCACCATCACTACCGAGCTTGACCAAGCACTGTCAGAGGGTTCGATGATTCTCGCAGCAAGCAACTCTTGTACTTGTTGATACATTTCCTCCTCTATTTTTGGCGACACGGGATGATACTTCTGTTTTATCGGCCTGACCGATCCGACGTCTATCCCGTGCTTAATCAACTGCATCCGTCCGATCGTACGGTTGGATTTAGGCAGAATGCTGTCCAGCATTGTGCGAATCTGTGCGTGCTCGTCGTCACTGACGTACGTGAGTCCAACCGCGGTGATATCTATCGTATTCTTTAGATACAGGACGTTTTCATTTGGATCGTGGACTGCGCCGAACAGGCGTCCGAAATTCGTCCCAACTAGACATTCGTTGGTTGCTTCGGGCATGATCACCACCGTTACGTCGCGTTGTACACCCGCGACGTCGATTGGCAAGTCCACAAATCCTACGATCGGCGACGTCTGACCATTTGCACACTGTGCTTGACGACAATCGCGTTGTCGCAAAGGTCGACCGCAGGCGCTAGCGATCTAAAGTCCTAACGACCCCATCACTGTCATAGCCTGGGTCGTAGAGAGCCCTTACTCTAAACCCTCCGATGCCCACTTGTATCCACCAGCGCAACTCGTCTTTATTTGGCGATATTGTTGGCTGGCGAGATTAGCTGGACAACAGTGCGACCGTGCGATCAAAATCGCCTGAGGTTTCGCGCTAGGTATCGGCTACGCCCTCCGTCACGTGACTCTCCTCTCGGGGAGACTCCTCGCGCGACGGTTCAAGAGGAGTAGTAACCTCGCCAACTCCTTTTTTTTGCCGTTTCCCTTACCTGAAGGACAGTCTCGGGCAAGGTGGCCTTTTTCGTGGCAGTTGAAGCACTCTATTGGCTTCCTCTGCTCTCTTCTGTCCGATTGATCGGAACCCTCGCCAGACTTCTGGCTTTTGCGCTTCGGACTAGTAGACTTGCCTCTCTTTTTCCTAGGTCCGGAGCGTCCTCGCCGAGGGGCTGACTTCTTGCTGCCTCCTCCAGCGTTGGCGTGCTTCGCCGGTTGCGCCATCACCGTAAGCTTCGAATCTAGTAGCTTGCCTAAGGCGTCGACTAATATGGGCAGTGCGTCGGTCTGCTCTGCTAATCTTACGGCTGCGAGCGGTGCTTTAGCGCCAGTCTTTGGCGTCTCGCCCTTAAAGGTGCATTCGGGGACGATTGCTACTCCGGGCTTCGGAGGTGCTCGATATGAGGCTTCGCAGGCTAGGGCGGCCTCAACTTCGACCGCTGCCTCGAGTAACTGCTCCACGGTTGTGAAATCTTTCCGCTGGAGTCCTCGTTTGAGAGCGGGCAGCATATTATGGTATATCCGATCCAGTTGCTGGCTGGCGTCTGGTCAGGGTTCCATTCTCCGCATAATGCCTTGCAGGTTGTTTACGTAAACCCGCACGCGTTCGCCAGGCCCCTGCGTTCTCGAAATTACTTCGCTCAGTAACTTCTGCTGGTAGCCCTGCGTCTGCCCGTACCATTTCTTGATACATTCGCAGAAATCGTCCCAGCTGGACCATTCTCCCTGTTCAGAGAGAGTTCTGTTCTCTCCGGTTCTGTAACCACTTGTACGCGTTGTCCGTCAATACCTCTTGGAATGACGCTAACATCTGCGCGTCTGACAGGTCGTCCAGGCTTCTGCGTCCTTCCATGCGCTGTAAGAAGTTCTCGACGCTTAACGATGAGTCCTCGGTGAACTTAATCCCCCATTTGTTCACCGCGGGACCGATGGGTCTGTCGTTCTGTCTTCGCGACCCATCGTATTTACTGCTGTCACTCAGCGCTTGCGTATGGGCGTTCGTCGCATTCGCATCCCCCCCCCCCCCAGCAACTAATGGGGGTTTCTAACAGAGAGGATTCGCCGGGATCCAAGAGTTGGAGTCTCCACCAGCCACCGCGCCCGCGTCTTTGCAGAAGCTGCTGTGATTCATGTGATTTATGCTGTATGTGTCTTGAAAATTCACATGACCGGTTTGCGTGAGTTCTGTGGATTACTCTCGCTTGCTGGTGGCTCCACCCTTGTACTGGACGCTATATTAGTCGGTCATTGTGACATCATGGCCTCCATTTTGCACATCAGCGTCCATTGTTACGGTATTCTCAGCTATCGACTGACTTAGTAGGTCATTCTGAGCTACCGAATTTTGCGCTGATATTTCGTGACTCCGGGCGTATTGTGCGCTGCAACGCTCATCTTTACCGTACCCTATGTTTAGCGGTCGATTGCTCGTTGTTGCAGCGCTTTGCTGAGATCTGGTGCCTAATCAACCAGTCACTGCCGCTGCGCCTATGACTGCGTGGTGTGGTGACCTTTAGACTGCGGAACTTTCCGTTTTGGAAGACGTAATCGCTTTGGCCTTCGCCTGCCGTAGTTGTCGTCGTTGTTGTCGTTGTTGTCGTCGTTGTTGTTGTCGTGGTTACTGTCGTGACCAACTCCCTGTCAGCACCTTTATCGTGACGATTCTATTCTGGTCTCTGCGCCGGTAACCTGGCTCAGTCTTCCGGCGTCGACACTGGCGCTTGTGCCTGTTTACTCTCCTCAGCGACTGGCATTTCTGCGAACGCGTCTCTCATTGTCATCGCGTTTAGCAGTTGTAAATTAGGCCCTGTCGGTTGGCCTAATCCTTGCGCTGGTTGACCGTAGTTCATTTCGATCGCCGGCGTCACCACAACTTCGTTGGCCTCGATCTCTTGTTGTAACAGCTTTAGAGGGTGCGGCTGTTTGGGGTCATAATCGCCCGTATAAATCGAGCGTGTCGATACTTGTTCAGCCGTTGCGTCGATGAATGACTTTCGCAGTTCTTTCCTCTTCACTCGCGCCATTACTGTCGAGGCGTCCAGGCTCTCTCTAAAATCTGACTCGGTATACTCTCCGAAGAGCCAACTGTTCAGCCTAGCAACGCAATCTAATCGCTTGCCGTCTGGCTTCGACTGAATATTCTCGACGCACCAATTCTCGACGACCTTCTCTAGTTTCTTCGCCATTTTGGTGTATCTTCTGCGTCTAAACGACGTTCACGCGGTTGCGCAGCTCCCTATCATACGCACTCACTCCAGATAGCCCCTAGATTGTATTCTTGTTGCTACAACGTAAGCTGCAAAAATACAACCTTTCTACTTACACACTTGCACACCTAAGCGCGTCACTGTGACGTAGATTATTACGCGAAATCGAATTCGTATAATTGTAGCGAAATCCGTAAAAAAATGTTTTATTACGCCAGATAAGCACGAATTGCTTCTGGCGCGCGCACTCGTAGCACCGCTGTGCTCTTACTTGCAACGCACAGTTTATGCTACAAGCATATACGCACTCACACACCCGAAGAAAAAAAATTGGAACAAGACGAAAATATTTTTCGCGGAATTACGCGTATATCTGGTTCTGCGAGTCGAGTGTGTTCTCTTTTTGACAAATCTTGAGGTCTTCTTGGCTAAAAACTAGGCGTATACTGTTCCGCGTCTTCCCGTGGAAGTGACTATATACCTCGCGCCCGTCGCGTTCTCGTAGAATTGCCTCTATATAGCGCCGCAAACGCTCGCACTCTCTCTCTCTCTTTCACACACTCGCGACGCTGCGCGCTTCGCTCCACTATAGCGTGCTTGGACTATACTTTGCGGCTTCACGCGTTTGTGTTGCCGCTTTGCTGCCTTTTGCTGTTTAATTGTTAATAATTAAACAACTTACAAGTTCGCATATACGCTCTGTTTTCACACGAGACGTCACGGAAAAATAATTATGCTACTCTATATCCTAACGAGAGTGCTTTAAAATCCTCCGGAGAACAAATAGAAAATTATTCGATTCAGAGAGCATGCGATACTAGTGTCAGCCTAAAGTTTAGCTGCTCCGAGTCGTTTAATTCTACGTCATGTGATAATATCGGTAGATATTTGTTCTCGGCCTGACAACAAAAATCTCCAAATATTATTCACATACTTCTCGTGTGAATTGCGTTCAAATTATTCGGATTCGCCGCACGAATAAATTTGAACGCCGCTCAAATCCGCTTAATTCGAGCGCGACGTAAACAACACGGGGATGCTCGTGTTTACGTCGCTCGCGCGACCTTCTGAAATTCGCAACGGTTTCTCGCTCGCGCCGAAAATTACAATATTTGCGCGTTTCTTCCTAAGTAACCCACGAACTAGGCGCCAAAGTAACGGGGTGTAAATCTAATCGATGAATAATGCGCTGAACGAATGGATCACGCTCTCTCGATGCGGCGGAGGACTCCTCTACGCCCGCGAAACACCTCCGTTGCATGCAGCTGTCTCAACTGCTTTTGTTTTCTGGGTCTACGCACCGCTTGGTGCGTGCATGGCGCCTAACCAGGGCACCGCGGATTACGACATGCGGTCAAGAAGACGAGTGCTAAAGGTGCGGGGATGTACGAGGTTGGAGACATTGTCGAAGAGCTAGTCGGCGAAGAAGAGTTCCTGCATTACCGGCGATCCTGCGGGGGATTGGTAGGGTCGAAATCGGGACGATAATCCGACTCTAGCAGGGGGTCGTAACGAGGAACAACGTCGCTCGCCACGCCTTTAATCGAGGCAGGAGAGAGAGAGAGTGACGAAATAGGGCAGCGTTGGCTCAAGTGGTAGCACGCACGCCTAGAGATCTCGGGAGCGCCGGATCGATTCCCTGTCCCGGCGTCTCCTTTTGTGATTTTCTCCTCTCAGGTCTAGTTCCACTCCGTTACAATATACACACAAAAACACTAAAAAGCCTTTCGCCCAGGCTTGACAAACTCGACTTTCTCTTCACTTTTTCGTAGGCGGAAAGCGCGTTTTCGATGCACGTGTTATAAAGCTAAGGAAACAGACTAAACTTTTCCTGATAAGTGCTGTACTACGGGATAATACTTATTTAACGTGGTGGGTCAATATTTATTTGTTTCTGTTCCTTTATGCGTGTAATGGACCTAATCTTTGGTCACGACAGTGGCAACACTTCCATCTGTCTAGCAGCCGGAATGGCAGTTCGACACTGCAACGTACGACAGTCCCGCCATCTACGACATGTTGTATGAAACTGATGACACGGCAAGTATGACATGTCATATAAGGTTTTTTAAAAAATTTACGATATGCGTAGTGTAGAATATAGTATATTCAATATATATAGTGAGTGTAAGCTTGAGCTCAAACTTTTTCTAACACGCTTGAAATGGACGATTTTCTACGCTACTTTTAGGCATGAAAAAAGGCCCATTTCATGCGCGTGTTGGGAAAAATTCCATTATACCCATAAGTTTAAAAATAGCTCATCCATCTGAATATTTGGGTTCACCGCTGACGTGTTTATATGGATGTTCGAATAGAAATTAAAGTTTACTTGAGATGAATTTAACATTAAATATTGTTTCATTATTGTTAAAGAAATGTGCAAGAAGGAGATCAGATCTTTATGTACATTAGTTTCTGAATAATAACAGCCAGAAAATTTGAAAAGCAGACATCGGAATGAGAATTTCTTCTGACTTTTGAAGGTGAAAATTCTTATTATTGCATTTGAAAAAAAGCAAAGTTATTATAACTTTCTACCTATAAAAATACACTAGAAAGCAGAAATACAGCTGGCTAGAGTTAGTAGATCCTCTGAAACAACTCTAAGATAAAATTTGACATGGTCAATTCAAAATTTATCATTGTTGTCATAAGTTTTTCTATAATAATGTTTGATAAGATATAAGCCAAAAAATAAAAAAAAACATGAATTTCATGACATATTTAAAAAACTTCCCGCACCTGAAGGCTTTTGTCGTTTTTTTTTCCAGAAAAGTACATCTTATGAACTTCAGAAATCGCCCTTGTTATTTTTCGTTGCGCTAGTTAATTTTGTCAAAATTTTTGTCATTTCAGATTACTGTGCAGCACAGTTCTTCACAAATGCAGCGACCGATCTCTTTTCGGTCTTCACTATTATATAAAAGGGACATAAAATAAATACAATCAAGTTTTTAGGACTCTTTGTCTTGTTTATTCCGGCCTACGAGTTGACTTTTTTTTTGGCGTTACAGACGTTTGATAATGTCGCGCAATATTGTGCGCCCGGCATGGGACGCGACCTCAATTCACTATGGGCCTTGACGAACCGCGCAACGTCGACCGCGGATAGCCCCACCGTGCCAGACGTGTCTCTACAATGAGAAAAAAAAACGCTGCGCCTACTGTTGATAGTTAAGTAAATTGATAGAAGGCGTCCGCTCTGCTAACGCTACTGAAGAGTTACGGTACGCTTACGGTGAACGTTAGCATAACTTGCACGCATTCAGTTGAGAAATTTATAAGATAATTTTTTAATTGTGAATGTGAGGACACCAGAGAATGGATTCCTATTCACAAAAAATACAGCTTTAAAATAACCTTTTCGAATATAGAATCAATGCAAATCAATGTAATTATGCTTGTATTCTTATGTGGCTTAGAAAAGTTGATGCTCAGTTTAATTTTTGGTCTAGCGGTAAATGACATTTGAAGTTGAACTCATATAAAACGATTTTTCTACTAAAGTATAGTAGCCAGGGTTGTACAAATTTGCACACAGCTTTGAAATAATCTTTGCTATCATAGAATCAATGCAAATTAATGTAATTATGCTTGCATTCTTATGTGGCGTTAGAAAAGTTAATGCGCAGTTTAACTTTTGGTCTAGCGGTGAATCAGATTTTGAATGGGACTTACATAAAATCATTTTTCACTTAACGTATAGCAGTCAAAGGTTTAAAATTTGCATATAGCTTAAAAATATTTTGTTATAACATAAAATCAATCTGATAGAGATGTTTAATACAAGATATTGTATATTAGTGTTCTCTAAACTATAGTTTTTATGAATAATGTTGAGATTGATTAATTTTATTATGTTGTATTTAATTTTATATTCTTTTTCTGAATACGTGTATGACATTAATGTTTACAGAATCCAGTGTGAATCAAGAAATTTTTGAGTCCATAGATAGTTTTTTGAATGAATTGTTTACTCCGTCAGAGTACGGTTTGAAACTAAAGTTAAATTAAAAAAAATAAAAATAAAAGATCTATTGCTTGAGAAGTTGATTTACAAATATCTTTGAGTACGGAAAGTTATAGCTGCAGGCCTCTAGTCAGCTCAAAGCAAGACTGCAGTAGATTCTACTGAACTGTCAGTTCAGTAAAAGCAACTTAATCAGCTTCAGTCAGGTTAACTCAATACTCCGTTACTTACCTTACTGAAAAAAAGCAGATGACAATCAGCTGATAATCTGCTGATAGCATCCTGATAATCAAATGATAATCTGCTCATAATCGTGTCAAAACGTCAGCTGATTATCAGGTGATATCAGAATAATATTTTTATTTAAGCTGATAGTTACAAATATGCATTTATATGAGATAAAATGCTAATAATTAGCTGATTATCAGGTGATAATCATGAAAAAAATGTTAACCTTCAGTATATTTTTTTGAAGTTGTATTAAATTAATAAAATTTGTAAAATTCACATAATAAGGGCCAATAAGGTTTTACCATCCAGATGATAACGTGATAAACGTGAGATCTATGATGGACCCTCCGTCTCCTTTTTGAAGTGTGCAAAAACATCCCTGGTTAACTAAGTCCGAGTCAAGGAGGGCAAATGCTTCTAATAGCGCTCGTCTTCTTTCGATCGCCCTTTGGCTGTCCCACTTAACTGCTCAGGCGTTGAAATCGCCTGCTATGCTGTGTACGCCTGCGACCATAGCGCGTACGGATCCTTCCTTACGTATTGTAATTTTTTCCTGGAAAGCGGCGTCCACGCGAGGGTGTGTGTGTGTTTTTTTTTGTTTCTCTCGCGGAGAAAGAGGTATTAAGGAAAATCTTAGAAAGACCATAGCAAGACCCTGTTTCTGGGGTCATCGAAACAGCCCCATCCCCAATGTCAACCGTGTGTCGGATTAACCCCGATTAAACCCATCCCCCTTACGGTCAGGTGAAAAAACACCCAGCTGTAAAAAGGAACGCCCTCTTTGCCTTTATCGATCCTTGGTAAAGGTGCCTAGCTCCATCTTCTATGCCTGTGAACCCCGCGGTACCACCATCAAGCAATGCTTCGCGGGGGGGGGGGGGGGGGGGCGAAAGGCTTTTGCCCGCTTCTGGTTAATGTGGTCGTCATTACTATAGTCATTCTTCATTTTCTGCGTCGCACTCATACACGTGCATACTCAGCCTCTTCGTCTTTTCTGACTTTTTTGAGAATGTCTGCTGCATAGTTGCTGACTGCGCATTATCCAGCCTCTGAAGTCAGCATGGCCGTTATAATCGACTCAGAAGTTACTCTAGTCTGAAGATAACTCTTAAGTTCTTCTCGCTCCTGATGATATCGTGAGACTCGCAAAAGACGTGCTCAACATCCTCTGTTGCATCCGAACATATTAGTCAGTTCGGACGGTCGTCTAGTTTGAACCGATGCAGGTACGCCCGGAAACAACCGTGCCTGGTCAAAAACTGCGTGAGGTAGTAGTTAACTTCTCCATGTCTTCTTTCAATCCAGTCTTCTATTCTTGGTATAAGGCGATGAGTCCATCGCCCCTTGCCATTAGCGTCTATCTTGTTTGCCATTCAGCCATCGTCTTCTTTCTTGCGGCATCCCAGATCTCTTTCTGGCTTTTGTCATTTGCTATAATGCAGACAGCATCGTACGATACTGTACGGTAAGCGGATGCCACTCTTAGTGCACTTCGCCTATACACGGTACCAACTTTCGTGCATACGATTTCTTCTGCATCACTGTTGCAGTATGTACGTGACCATTTGTATGTATTTCGATTCAGTTCTTATACGCGTGCGTCATTCTAGACGTAAAATCTTAAGCTATTCCGGAATGTTCTAAATCTCTGTGCGTTTCGCGTCTAGATTATTGTGAGGAAGTTTTGCTTAGGCTTTCAGCGCGTCTAGGCGAATTTCGGGAAAATCCAAGTTTCGGGAAATCCCAAATCCGCAGCTATCGCTGTTTTTATTATAGTTGTTGTAGCAATTTGCCTAATATCGTCGCAGTTGTGCAATAAAACCCTTATTAGTGCAGGGTCGTACTGTCCGCAATCGGTCGAACGACTCCGCCCTCAGTCCTTAGCGTCACGGACGCAGGTATGCGGACCCGAGGCACACCTTCCGACGGCCCCCGCTCCTAGTTTAAAATCGTAGCATTGTACGCAAGCGCAGACCTTGTAATTCGCCCCTCATCCATCAGAGGGCTAGTGCTATAAAACTTGCGCGTTTTATAGTTTAAGTTAGTTATTTTCGAACAGCCAAACAGAGCCGTAGTCTTCTACGCTCATATTCATATTTTACAACAAATAAAGAATAGTTTTAGTTTGTCACAGTAAACTTTAGAGTAATTTAATTCGTCTTTTTTTTACTCTAAAGGTGCATCCTTTTAATTTCGCCTGCACAGCGTATCTATATACTCGCAATAGTGAGCATCTGTAAGATACGCCAAGTCAAGTCAAAACAATCGCATCTGCCCATACTGGGGCTCCGTATAGCATCAATGTGGTTACACTCGCTAAGAGTAACCTTCGCTTCTGAATTGGCCCTCCTAAATTTGGCATCAATCGTGATAGAGAAGCGCTAACTTTAGCTGCTATACCACTGACTACTTCTAGATCCTGTTTAAAACTCAGTCTTCCATCAATGGTGATGTCCAAGTATTTGATGGTTGGTTGAGAAACGATCTCATGTCCATCCACCGTCAGTGTGATTTCCTCCATCTTCTTCCTACTGGAAATGAGAATAACTTCCGTTTTGTGACTATATTTGCAGACCCGTCTCTGTTAGCCATTTGTATATTATACAGGTTGACTCTTCAGCTATGTCCGTCACCTCTTTTTTATGTTTCGCTACTACCACTACTGCTATGTCGTCAGTGAATCCCACGACTGTTGATCCTTCAGGTAATTGTAGCTTTAGTACCGCGTCGTACATGATGTTCCAAGTTGGTGGGCCAAGTACTGACCCTTGGGGGACGCCTCCTGTAACTTTATAGGTTTTGGTATCGTTCTTAGTGTCATATAATAAGATTCTGTCCTTCAAGTAGTCGGATATCATCCTTCTTATATATAAGGGCACATCCTGCTTCCTGAGTGCTTGTATTTCACTCCATCTGGCCGAATTGAACGCTTCTTTCTAAAGCCATATTGGTGTTCCGCCAATCCACCTTTTCTTCTTTAAAATGATCCATTCTGACGCAGATAATGCGTTCCAGGATATTGCCTGGGGTATCCAGCATGCAGAGCGGTCTGTATGATGAGGACTCCTGGGGTGGTTTCTTTCTCTTTGGCAGAAGCATTAGTCGCTGTTTCTTCCAGTTTGTGGGGAATGTTCCCTCTTCTAGATATGTATTGTACAAGTCTACGAAGACCTCTGGATGAGCATGAATGACATGCTTTAATGCAATATTTGGAATGCCATCCGGCCCTGGGGCCTTGTTGTTTTCTGCCCTTCTGCAGGCGGCTAACAATTCCTTAATCGTGATCGAAGGGATAGCTTCTTCATTCACACCTCTTTCGATGATACTTGGCTCTTCCAGTTGCCTGGGAAACAGCGTGGTCACTACCTGGTGCAATAGTTCCGGGCACTTTAGTGAATGCACGCAGATTCCTTTAATCTTCTTCATTACTATTTTATACGGTTGACCCCAAGGGTCTTGTTCGACCTCGTCCTGTAATTCATTAAGGCACCGTCGTTTGTATTTGCAAATTTTCTTCTTAAGACTCCTTTTAGCGTCCTTCATTTCTTATCCACGGGCATCTACTATTTCCTTGCCTATACCAGTTTTTTAGTACTTCTTCCTCGCCCGTTGTTTTCGTCTTCTGGTCCAGTGGCACACGCTACGTGCATTCGCAATCTCCTTGTCCCACCAGTATACTGGTGGTCTTCTACTGTATGCCACTCTTCGAAGCATAGCAGCATCACATGCTTGGGTGATGTTTACCGTCACCTGCTCCGCCTTGCTGTTTGCCGTTCCTGACATTTAATCCGATTGTTTAACGTGTGGGCTATGCTAGGAGCTTCCCATGGAGCACGGGACCAAGATACGCTCGACCAACGCGTCGCGGCTCCACCTTGTTCACGGTTTAAGGAGAAATGCACAAGACATTTGACCAGAAACCGCACCCTCAGTTTCACCACGACTACCGATTCTCCCCTTGGCTGGCAAGGCCGCAGGGAACCCACGGTGGAGGCCCAGACCCATCCAATCCCTAACGTCTAAGCAGGCCACTCCCCAAGTTGAGACCGAAACTCACACGTCGAGGCCAGAGAAGAGTTCCAGACTCCGATGGTGCAGAACACCCAAGGAGCCTCTCGCTCAACCCCGGCCTCTAGTCCTAAGCGATATGGGCTACAACCACTGCCACCACGAGTCCATGCCCAGTGACCGGGGCGGGGCGGTATAAGGGCCAGTAGAGGTCTTGCCACCTCGGCACCGGCAGGCCAGCTCGTGTTCGTGGGTACCCCAGGTTAACCCCCCCCCCCCCCCTCCCATGCGATATGCCGTTCCAGACAGTTGCATTTCTTCTAGTGCCTACAGAAACATCTCCTTATCATAATCCTTTGTTTTCCAACTAACTCTATTGGTCATTGTACTCGCGCTGGGTCCCTGTTTTGATATTCCTACCTCTATTATTATGGCCTGGTGATCACTATATGTGTAGTGCTCACTTACTGTCCATGAAGCAACTGAGCCAATAAGGCTGCTGCTAACAAACGTCGGGTCGACAATAGACCCTGCGTCTCCTCTTCTAAATGTGTGGGTGCATCCTTGGTTCACTAGGACCAAATCCAGCAGAGTGATTGCTTCTAGGAGTATTCGACCTCTGTGGTTAGTCCTTATGCTGCCCCACTCCACAGCCCACGCATTGAAGTCGCCTCCCTACTGAAAAAGCTTCAGTGATAATTAGATTATTTCCAGGTTATTTTCAAGGAAAAGGCGTGCCAATTTCGTATTTGATTAGCAGACGATTTTCAGGTAAAAAGCATGTAACCTTTTATTACTTGAAAATATTATGTTTTGGATTTATATTTTCTATAATTTAATAAACTTTTTAAACATTATTATTATTATTATTTTTATTATAATGAATTATAATGCTAGATTGTTCGCGTTTGCTATTTTGAAATAATTATTGAATAATACTGTTAATATTTCGTGATAAATTTTATCGTTGGCAAAGATTGATAGGATTTTTTTGAATACAAAATATGCTCTTTTGATATTAGTAATGTAACATATTTGGTAATGGCAAGATGTAGATATTTAGAAGAACTTTCATGAAAATACAAATACTTTTAATATCCATAGTATCTATAACGGTAGGATTCTCTTCCCTATTGATAAATTATTTTTAGAACTATGTTTTTTATGCGTTTCAGACGATTTATTATCGTTCTAGATAGTTTCCAAGTGTAGCATCAAATTTTTTTTTATTTTGGAAGTTTCGCAGAATCCGACTAATTGTAAGTCCCATAGCTGAAAAAATTGTAAGTTCCGTGGGAAAAAATCTACTTGTAGAACCGTGTTTTTTATGCGTTCCAGATGATTTTGAATCGTTCTACATATTTTCTAAATATACATTTCGAAAGTCTTTAGTCATAACAAATTTACTTATAATGAACTATACATCTAATTTTTATACAAATATTTTACAAATTATGTATAAACGTACTACTATAACAATTTTTACTTAACTGCTTTGGTTCACACTTTCGCAGTGTTCTCTATGGCTGTGACGGCTTAAAAAATCACATAAGTACTGATATGAAAACCATAAATCTATTAGTTAAGATAAAAACCACTTGATTTATTGTTTTATTAAGTTGGAGTAACTTCAAAAACATTATTCTTGATCAACTCCGTGTACTTGTTTTACAATTAGTTTTTTGTGTTTCTCGAAAACTATCACAGTTACAGAGCTGAATATTCATATTTAAGGTTGTTTCAAAACTAAACAATAAATTAAGTATGTAATAACAATATATTAAGATTTTTCCCACGGAACTTTTTTCAGCTTTGGGACTTAGTCGGATTTTGCGAATCTTCCAAAATAAAAAAAAAATTAATACTACACTTGGGAACTCTCTAGAACGATAAGAAATTGTCTGAAACGCATAAAAAACAAAGTTTTAAAAATAAATTTTTCCCTACCGAACTTTTTTTCAGCTGCGGAACTTAGTTAATTTACGCACTTAGTCACATGAGATTTTGTCATGAGATCTCAGGTGAGATCTCACCTGAGATTTATCAATGGGGAAGAGAATCCTACCATTATAGATACTTCGGATATTAAGAGTATTTGTATTTTCATGAAAGTTCTTCGAAATATGTACATTTTGCCATTACTAAATATGTTATATTACTAATATCAAAAGAGCATTGTATATAGATGAAATATATTTTGTAATAAAAAACATACAAATTTACCAAATACTTATTTAGTACTCCTAACTACAAATAAACTTCTTCATACTGGTTTTCTCTCTCTATCAATTAAAATTTTTATTATTATTGTACACTTGAAAAATTATTAAAATAAGCAATTTACAATTTTAAAAATATATAAATAAAAATATAAATAATATTCAAAAAGATTCTCTTAATCTTTGCCAACGATAAAATTTATCACGAAATATTAACAGTATTTTTGAATAATTATTTTGAAATAGCAAACGGGAACAATCTAGCATTATAACCATTATAATAATAATAATAATAATAATAATAATAATAATGTTTCAAAAGTTTATCAAATTATAGCAAATATAAATCCAAAGCATAATATTTTAAAGTAATAAATGGTTACATGCTTTTCATCTGAAAATCATCTGCTAATCAACTACGAAAATAGCACGCTTTTCCCTTGAAAATTACCTGTAAATTATCTGATTTTCACTGAAGCTTTTTCAGTAGGGCTGCAATCAGTGCCGGTATCCTTCCTACTGCGTCTTGTATAAGTCGATCTAGCAGTTGTTCGAACTGCTTGATTAGAGCGTTAGGTGAATCGTAGTAGCTGTAACAAGTGACACCTGCTACCTTCGCCCGTATAAATCCTTCTTCACGGGTCTCCATTATTCCACAGACAGCAACGTTTTCACATGCCGAGATCGCTGCTTTACCCGTAGTGTCCAATTCCCACTATGGTTCATCTAGATCCTTATATTGTTCGCACACAATAGCTACGTCTACCTATTTTTGCGGACATACTGGTCCTGTGCTGTCTCACAGTGGTTTAGATTTACTGCACTATCTCCATTTTCGTTGGTTCTTTTAGTTCTTTTAATGCAGCTTGGTAGGCTGGGCATGTTTAGCTACCAGCTGCATGGTTTTCTTTGATTCTCCATCCTTTTCCCGGCAGAGAATGCAACTCAGCACGTTTGTGCAACTTTCGTCGTCACCGCGTTTGATGCTTCTATCGTCTGTGATGCCTTGTTCTCCTTCTGGATATGCTAAGGCTCTCCTTGCTTTTTTCAGCTCCACTTGTCCTCTTTCAAGCCGCTTGACCTGGATCATAATCGCCGATAGATCGCTTTTAACAGACTTATGAATGTTTGATGCCTTTGACACAACATTATCCATAGAGTCCAGCCTGTCTCGGATCTTCTCTCAAATGCTTTCTCGTTCTCGCTCAGCATCCCGGATTGTATTCCAGATCTCAAGAGTTCCATTTCCTGCTTTTTCTTCTTGCTTGGTTAAATTTTCCATGCTCGATAATAGTCTTCATTCCGGTATGTGTCTGACCACCGTCGATCCCCCCGTCTATGGAGGCAGCTGACAGCCCCAACACATGACTGTAAGCGGTGCCAGACTGGGAACATCATACCAGGGTATAGCACCCGATACTGCCCTAGCCCACCTCCACTCTCTCGAACCTCCCACCCCGAACAAAGTGCTTGGCTCTCTGGAGAGTTTCTGGCAGACATCAAGCAATATCACGCACTCGCCTTAGCCAATTGACCGGTACTGGCTATGTGACCGGCCTCCCGTCTTGCCGTCAGCGGGAGCCAAAGGTGGTTCAGGTCACTTTAGCTCGCAACTTCAGATTGCCTTCCACCCAGGATCTACTTTTGGCAGCTTACGGATCGCATCGCACGGCAAACGCGGCGGCCTGATTTGGTCCACGGAGCATATTTTATTTCTGCTCTACCCTCTGAGGTATATACTCCAGCGAGCTCTCCCCCATCCGCCACCCGGGGACACGCTACATGCGGGTGTCAGGCTTCTCCGCGTGGTGTGTGTGTATAATGTAATATTTCTGATTTCTGGAACTACTTTGTCAATATCAATAAAATTTTTTCATGCATATCTATATTTGGATTCTAATTTTGGAACAGTTATTTTTTATTTTCTTAACTATTTTTCTTCTTATGGCCATTTTTTAATTTTTGAAAGATATTATTTTGCGTTTATTTCAATCATCCTATTGTTACAAACAATTCAGCTATGATGCATTTGAAAGAGAATAAAATTACCTACTTTTTCTGTTTGATCCTTGCGATTGAATGCTCTGTTCGGCAGATAAAAGAAAAAGGGGGATTTTTTTTATAAATGTATATTTCTGAAACTAAACATCATAACCTCACGAAATAAAAGCATATTGATGGGTCACGTGTCAAACTATATCTCATTAAAATTTCAAGTCATTTGACTACTTATTTTTTCAATAATAAATCGAAAACTGAAAAAAATGAGTTCTTATGTGCCTTGATTATAAACGTGAAAAGGCCTTATTTCATTTTGATGTTTTATGTGTTTTGGCTAAGTTTATTGCACAGTTTTCAAACCCCTATGGTTCTTAAGATATCAAGGTTTACATTTTTTTGAAATTTTTTTGATTCTTTTTATCTCAAAACTATGTCGTCAAATACTTAAAAATTTGCGGTGCGTTATTTCTGGCATGCCTGTATGCCCCACTAAATCCGATTCTTTGGTCCGTTTTAAAAAAAATCATTACGAAAGGTAGAGTGGGATGTTTTAGGTGGACTCTACTCCTATTTAGAACCGACGCTCATCTGTATGCGTTTCCTCTGTTTCCGTTACCCCAAAATAAAAAAAAACTCATTCAAAAAAAAAAACTTATTACTATATATTCGAGTCTCCTCCGCCGCTGCTCCATTCCCCACCACTCGACTGCGAGCGCGCGCTCGGCCGATTTTCACGAACTTTACAAGGACTTTTCGCATGCTTCCAGAAATCTGATTAAAACACTGAAATGTACGTTTTGTAGTGCATGATGTCAACTTTTTCAACCTTCTTTTGAAATTTTAATCAGACTTACAGTGGGGCATACAAGCCTGTCAGAAAAAATGCACCGCATACTTTGAATTGCGTTTTTGAGCAAAATAATAATCCAACAGCACTCAACGTTTGCACATATCATGAACATTATAATCCCTACTTTTTCCTAAAATTTTAGCACTCCAGCTCAAGAAATGATGAAGCTATGAATTTTCGAACAAACACCCAATTTTCTGGTTTTTGCTTCCTCCTAGAGGAAAATTTGCAATAGTAAAATTTTCAGTTCTGCTAAAACTTCGTAGAAACGCATTTGGAGGTGTTTAGAGTTTGAATCATGCGTTAAAAAAATGTCCGTGCGGATGGGTGTGTGTGTGTCGCTTTGCTCGGGCAGTAAACTCTCACCCTCGGGAATAATCAACGACTTTACTTTAAAGGCTTTTAATTTAAAGGTGTTGTGTCCCTTAATGTTCTATGTAGCAAGAAAAACATTGTTTCAGATCTGTAGCATCAATTTTTGTTTAAATCTATGTGCAAGCTAATTGAATGTTTTTTCTGGACTTGCTGATATATCTAATTCATTTTTATCGCAGTAAATTTTTGCTTGATATTTTATCATTTGTTATTTCTTTTAAGATTGGACAGCTAAAGATGAGGACAATGAAGATATCAGTGTATGGGAAGATAATTGGGACGATGATGATGTAGAGGATGATTTTAATCAACAATTAAGGTAATTCAATTTTAAAATTGATAGAAGTTAATAGTGAGCTTTTGTATATTTTTGCGGATAGGAAAAGAAGTGCATCTACAAGCATTTTGCTGGTATAACCCATATTATTAAACTAGTAAGAGACGCTCGCTTTGCTCGCGATTAACATATTAGGTGTAATGACATTTATTATTTGACTCGTCATAATTAAATGTACTATTAAATATTAGATGTACACTCGATGATAAAATCTAACCAATCAAAAGCAAGATTTCAGAAACGTTCCACCAGATTTAATTACCGTCGAGTATAAATAAATATATTCAATACAGTCAACATTCTATAAAAGTAGTTATTGCTACTAGTACACTCTAAAGTCTAAAAAACAAAAACAGCCGCTGGAAAGAATAAATGCTTCGATTACTTCTTTGGGAAAGTATAGATCATTACTTTTATACATATTACGAGTACAAAAAGAATTAAAAGTACAGTTCATTCTTTTGTAAAGAATTAAAGGTACAGTTGAGTCTTTTGTATATAATAAATCGTGTGGTTGCATCTTATGCAAAGAATAAAATTTCGGCCCACCATTTTAAAAGAATAAATAACACAATTTATTCTTCTGTAAAAATTCAATCTCACAGTTTAATTTTTTGGAAAACATAATATTTTACTCCGTCATTTTAAAAAAATTAATCGCACAATTTTTTTTTTTTTTTAAAGATTGAATCTCACAGTATAATATTTTGAGAAAGTACCTGGAAACTACCGAGATTTTTCAAATCTAGCAGTTTTCCAGAGTAGAATCTAGATGAAATCTCCGATAAATCAGACATGATTTCTGGAAGAAATCTCGGTAGAATTCTCCACTATGATTTGTTTATATAACCTTACTTTTCACACCAATGATCCTGCTCTTCATTGACATTGTTTGAAAATATTCATAAATTGATGAATATATATACCCTATAAATTCATCTACAATGTCTTTTAAAGGGGAAACATGATTTTTAAGTGCACATTAATAGTGAAAACCTAACCCTACACATGCATGCTCTCATATAGGACAGTATGTACAGCATTGCGTACTGACTGACTTTGTATTATTCAAGTATAATTATGTGTAAAATGTGTCATCAATGCATTCAAAGTGGCCAATGATGAGGTTTGCACAGGTATTTCAATCTTATCAGTATGCGAGCCAGTTACTCTCAACCATCAAATCTCATAATCATGGTAAATCCATGATATTAAATGTGGATGTCTGTTCTTTTGCGTTAAGACTTGTTTAATTATTTAGAAACAGACTGCCATATCAGTTTTTACTTAACAGTTTTGGTTCGGCTTTTCACCCTGAACCCTATGGCTTCCGCGTCAAAAAATGCACGTAGCTCTGTACATGAAAGTTGAATTCATATCATCTAGAATGAATTCAACTCAATATATTGTTACAACATGCCAACACAAATTAAGTTGCAAAATTTCAGCTTTCTAAGTATGACAGTTTTCAAATGAGAGCCAAAATAAAATTGTGAAAAAAATAATTTAGCATGATTATGAGAGATTTAGTGGTTGACAGTGACTGCGCTCGCATAATGATGAGATTGAAATACCTGTGCAAACCTCATCATTGATGACTTTGAGCATCGATAACACTTTTCACACAGTAATTGCACTTGAACAACACAAAGTCAGTCAGTAGCGGAAGAAATTGTCAACACGGTCGCTTGACTCTCTTCTGCTCACTGATCCGCGCTATAAAAACACGACGAAAATCTAGACTCTATAATATTTACAATTTTTCAGATCAGTCTCCTGATGAGGACGGCATTGTTCGTCGAAACGTTGAGAAGAAAAGAAGAAATGTTTTAAAGTTTTTTCTCTTCCGTTCTCACCACACAACCTGCCTCAGGAAGACCGATACAGACAAATCAATATTCCCGAAATCAATTATTAAAAATTTAAATGTCCTGATGTATCAAATCAAATCAAATCAATGCAGGGACCTTATTCACTAAGGTGTATCGCCACGATATAGAGTCTTATTGTGTCAATGAAGCTTCCTGATTGGTCAAAACAGGTATATCCACGTATATCGTCCTCGATAAACGTTAGTGAATAAAGCCCCTGGACTAAATCTACATATAATATCTTGTGATATCCAAAGATAGATACAGGATATGTTATTTCATATTCACCAACACATACCTTTAGAAAAATGATCATATCTGCACAAATGATTATCTGCAGTATCCCTTTTATCTGAACCACATCTTTAAATAATTTTTATTATTCCATGTGCATACATATATTATGTGTATGCATATGTATATGTCATAATATATGTCAAAAATATAAATTCCAATACAATAATTGCTTCTTTTTTGTTTCAAAATTTGTTCACAGCTTCCAATGCATCTACACCAAATCCTGAAATTGTTTTATAGAAGGAATGTATACATTTATCATATGTTCCTTTTATATTTTTAAATAGTTTTTTATTTAAAAAATATATCAAGTTTTGGGAAATAAGTGCAAAAAAAAAATCCGAAAGGATAGACATTTTTTAAGTGCTTTATTGCTAAAAACTAATTGAAAGTTGATACAATTGAATTTTTTTTCAACGACCTAAACAATTTAAGTTCAAAGAACATTCGTACTGTAAAATAGATTTAATATTTTAACTTTTATAAGTTTTGTAGGGTTTTTACAAAATCGACCAAGTATAAATTTTTCATATTGTGTAGATGTATATTATCAAAGAATAGTCTTCTACTTGAATGGCGATCACTGCATTTCGAAGAACTGTTCGCTTCGGCGATCTGTGAGACGAATCCAAAATTGTTATTCTAAAGTCGGTCTTGCGTGATTGCAATATTTTACATGAGTATGCTAAACTCTTAATTTTACTACTAAGGAACATGTCTGGAAAAAAAGTCTAAATTTAACTACTGGGAAACGAGGGGAACTGATTGGATCGATGCTCCTTAATATAATAGAGGATTCAGCTTATTGATAACGAGTAGTCAATTATTGTTAAAATGTACTGATTTTAGAGCGTTAATATACTCTAATTCAAAGCGTTACCCAAACACCAACACGTAACCCGAACACGTAACCTAAATTTCATTAGCTACTCCGTTTAGGTTTAGCTTTATTCTTGGAATATGTAAAAAAATAGTAAAGTAACATTGCTCTTTTGTATCTTTTTGGTTAATAAATAATAAAAGTACTAAATCATTGAATAATATTTTTTTTATTTTTAGAGCTTTATGATCTCTGGTAAAAAATCACTATTTCAAAATAAGCAACAACCTAAGAACTTGCTCTTAAAATATATAAAACCGTGTAACGAGACTCGAGTCTCGTTACACGGTTTTATATATTATACAATCACAAATATTCGTGAAGGCGGCCGCAATAGACCCTACACGCGAAGCGAGCGCGCGCGCGCAACAAGCGAAAGGACAGTCCGCACGACGCGAATGCACCTATACACATACGCGTCTCGCGGCTTTATAAGGCCGACCGCGGGGCAAAACGAGCAGTTCTATGCGAGCTTTCGATCCAGGCAGTACCGCAAGCGCACAATACTGCAGGGAGAGCCTGAGATAGACTCTAGCCGACGATATCGTCTTGTGAGCTCACGTGACGACTAGTTAGCAACGCTGAAACCCGAAGCTCCGGATTATCGTCGTGGGCACACGAGATAAACCGGAACATCCGAATGACACCGAGTCTCGTCCACGTGGATAATACCTAGAGTCGCCAAAACCCTTTAGCCAACATCCTGATGCTTTGCTGCTCCCTCTGCCACTGTGAGAACACAGGGTTGAGGAAGTAACAATACACTCACCGACGGTTAACTAAGTCGTGCGCTCACGTCTTGGTGAATTTCAGGTTAACCTCTGACCTCCGGAATCACCTTTACGCTGACGTCTCACGACTCCTTTTGTCACTGTGCGCACACAGGGCGATCGAAACCGTTGTTACGCAACGCATTCGAATCGACGTAACCGTGCGCACCCGACTACGCTGTACCCGAATAAAATCTTAACCTTAAAATCCGTCACCGCTCCGCGTTTCAACACCGACCCGATGCACCGATGCTGCAACCGTATAGTCGTAATTGCGTCGTAATTGCGCAGTCACGATAAGATATTGTTAACCGTGCTTGTTTAAACAATTCCGATTGTAAAGGCGAAATCTTCCTAACAAATCGCGTGGGATTTAACATCGAAACCCCCTACACTATTGTTTTTGATACAAATATACATCATTATTGTTATTAAAATATACAAACAGACTCATTATTTATCCATTCCCCTAACTGAGTTCTGCATTCGACTAAATATCAGACATGAGCTGAATAATTTTATGAATTTGAACATATTCTGAAGCATGAAGGACTTGCAAAGAATAACGTCTGCATGGCGCAGTTAGCTAAGGCGCACGACTGTATTTAATTCATAAATAATAATTTATCTTCACTTCTTTCAAATAAAAAACTCGAATCGAAGCCTGCTGGCAGAGTGCTTATTGCAAACAAATATAATTCGTGTATGTCAGTGTGCTTGCATAAATATGAATTTTTTTAGAGGCGCGATTCCCGCCCTCTCCCTTTGCCTGTATAAGACCTAGCGCGGCGTGTCAGAGGGCACTAGCTCCAGCGCAACTTAAGCGCCTAGTCTGTATTCAAGAGCAACTTACCGCAGTGGGTCAAAATACACTAATAAAAATTCCGTTCAGAGAAAGATAACGCAGTTAAAGGCATATCTTTTCATCAAATGTTCTAAAATCAAAGCGTACTGACTACTAATTAGTGAAAAATTCGTTGTTTAAGAGCTATAAATCATTGAAAATAGGCAAAAAATGTTTAAATAACCAACTTTAAACCCTTGTTACTCGAAAAGAATTGATCAAATTGATCTGAAAATTTACAGGTGACATTGTGTGTGTGTGCGCTAGTGGAGCTTCACCTCCTTCTCACTCCGCTCGCCAACCCTATAATTTAATTTTCTTTTGAACACGAGTAACAGTTTTTAGTTGCTGTATAAAATTATTTATTATATTACAATTGATAGGTTAAATATAGTTTCACCTAATGATCATGAACGGGTTGTTTTAAAATTAATATTAAATAAAGGTGTGCCCGCATTTGAAGATTTTAAAACATACATTTAGAGGCGCTGCAATTGCCATGGGTTTGTTGACCGCATTTTTAAGGAGCTAGTACAGTTATGTTACCTATTCAATTAAAACAACTATGCGTGGTTTTTACTTTCAGAAAATATTCAATACAATCATAAATGGAATAGTTATAAAAATAGTTTTACAGAAGATTTTATGGATAGCAAAGAAAATTGTCCTCTCCTTCATATTAACCAAATTTTAGAAACAGAAGATTGTGACACACATACAAACACGCATTGCGACGACTATCAAGGCGGCAGGAGCCGTGCGCAAAGCATAGAAGTAGAATAGGAGAGAGAGAAGGGGGGGGGGGCAAAGGAAAGCAGCGCGACAATAGCCGACGCTGACTAATAAACACGCAACAAGAGAAAACGAGATAGCAGAGTCGGATTCGCACAAAGCAATCCGAAGGGCCCCGAATCGATCGAAGAAGGACTATCGATCAGCAGAGAGAAGCGCGACTCGCTCTCTCGACTCCCGACTCTGGTAGCGACCACACGTGGACAGGAGCCACGAAAGCCGGCCGCCGTCGGAACCGCTCATCTCCAAGGGCGCGGCTCCAGACCAGAGCATCAGGCCGAGGACCATGACATCGTGCCCAGGCTAAGGCAATCCAGTGGCTGCAGCTCTCGCCAACGCCACGAGGAGGAGTTCAGTGGGCCGCCGACCAAACGGCGCTGACCAGGTTGAAACCAAAGCAACCAGCCCGTCCAGCAGCGGCAACGCGATGTTCATCGGCAAACCCGTGAGTCTGTCCTGTGTCGACGAATAACTCATCTATCTTTCTCTCTCGGTTAATTTGGCGCATGGCACACCACGTGCAGAAAAGCACAAGTGAGTATATAGCTTAGCGTAGGGCCAAGGGCAAAGCCCGAATGTTACGCATAGTGCGCCGGCCGATCTCGATGGTCATCTCGACGCACAATACACGCACACACGATTGCACGTAGTGCACATTGTTATTTCGAATGAATAAACGTTCTGAGGGCAGATGAAGCCCGAAGGTTCTCTTAGCATAAATCATTAGAGTGTCATTATTATGCATGCTAAAACCCTTGCTTCCATTCATAAATAAGCCGAGCATAGAAGGACTCCGCCATTCTCCGCGGTCCGTCAAGACGGACATGCTGAGCAGCCGAGGCGAGTTCCTGGTCATCACCCGACGATCCTCTTGTTAACGTAGTAGCCTTGCGCGTCGGTCCCTAAGCTGGGAGGGACACACTTATCCGATTTCGCGCTAGCAAGGCCACAACGTCACAAGATAAATCATGTGAATCACTTAATTTAGCAATGCCTGAGAATTAATTACATGACATTGATCATAGCAAATAAATCTTATATCACAAATCCATGTTTGAATCAATGTACACAAAATTAAATAATGATCAAAGGAATATTTTCAAAATTTTATGTGAACAAACTCATAATAGTACATTATGCAACAAGGGGAGAAAGTAGCAGATTTTTCCCACGAGCAGTAATCACCCGCGGGGAAATATACTTTCTCCTCGTGTTGCATGTAGTACTTTATTCCACATTGCATCAAAAGGTCACTATTTGAGTGTGTAAAGCGGGGTCAAAACTTTTTTATTTAACTATATTAATTTGGACAGATGTATATACATTCATGTATACACATCTGTCGTATATAGACTGGGTGCACGACGGTAGCGCCACTTCGAACGGAAAAATGTTGTACTTCGCTGTTCCCAAAATCGCGATAGATATAGGTACTTCTTTTCGATTTGTTCATACGATTTGCAGAATGATTAGTTGCATTGTACGTTCCTACGGCTGTAATGGATATAATAATCGAAACTGGCTTCGAGAAAGTAACTCACAACATTTTATTCAATCCAGAAGGCATTAAGAAAGCCAAACAATTATGTGCGAGTAATTATGTCTGCTACGTTAAAGAGTACCAGAGCAACGGAATCAGTCATCTGATTCAAGGTTATGCTATTAGACAAACATCTGTGTCGTCAGCACCTTATAAAGTACAATTGCATGTAAGTGATGAATTTATAACAATTTAATATAGGTTAGAATTATATGAAAATAGTCCAAAGTTTCTAATTTTTCAATAAATACGTGTTTTTTATTTTTGCAGCTGCATCAAAATTGTCATATCAATGATGTTTCATGTGAGTGTGTTGCCAATAAAAGTGGCAAATGTAAACACGTTTGTGCACTAATACACTTCGTCAACTCTTCAGAAAGTCTTACTAAGACAAGTTTTGAACAAGTCTGGGGAAAAGACTTGTTCAAAACCAACGCCAAGACAGCATTGAGAAGTATGCTAATGGAAGTTTTTTCCATCAGATGTTATCACCAAAAAATAAAAACAAGTTGAAGCTTTTGAATTTACCTTAGACCATCTACAAGAACCTTGTGCTTTCCGTTCAGCATTGCTCGAAGAGAAGAAAAACAAAGTTCGCTGCTACATCAAAAATATGTTATCAACATTGCTCGATATATATGTTTATTAGCTGCGATGAAAGTATTTGTCATGCGTGCCTAGAAAGTTTATGGATTTTGAAAGAGGAAAGTGAAGTGTATCAGTGCAAAGTGATAGATATTAACTTTTTAGATGATAGTTTAAAAGAATTTTATAATCAAAATATTGTACTGAGTAAAAATCATAAATTTATATACAGAAACTTCGTCCCAGTCAAAATGCGTGAAGTAGTTCAGTGCAAGAAAAATGAGGCTCTCCGCAAGCAAAAATGTGCATAGCGTCAATTCATTAGAAACTAAAAGTGTAGAAACTCTAACAATTGAGATGTGAAATCCAAAGAATGTCAGTACACCAGCAATGAAGTATGGGCAAAAATATGAAAAAGTAGCTTTCAGTGAATATGCAAATTTGTATAATGTTGTTGTTGTGAAAAATGTTGTATAGTAGACTACGTAAAAGAGATTATTAATGTAAAATATCTTAAATTTTACAATGGCAATATTGAATTGACTGAGAGCTCTGTTTATTATACGCAGTGTCAAATACTTAACCGGTCTGACTGTATGTGATTTGTACGTTTACTCACCTTTAGGTAGCTGCCTTGTTCAAGTACATAAAAATAAAAGCTTTTTAAGTGTTGTTGTTCCCAAATGTGAACAGTTTTATTTTAAGTACTATTTAAAATAACTATATAATCAAAGTTTGAAGAAAAAAGTTAAATATGCTTTTACTGGTACAGATATGCAGAATTTCACTAATGTATAAGTGTATCTAATATTATTTTTGTGAATCCTCACATTTGCAACACTGTATGTTTCTTCGTTTTCTTCTTTAGTGAATTCTGCATTTGTTAAGAAAGAAGGCATAACTACTATAATTTTTTCCATTTTCATTAGTTTTAGTTCTTATTTCTGGAAATCCCTTGTCAGCTAAGATCACATCATCATTTTCTAATAAATCCAAAGCCCACTCTCTATTGTGATTTGGGAATCGCTTTTTCTGCCACCAGCACATGCAGATTTAAAGGTAATCAATCCATTTGGTGTACATACGATAAGGACTTTTGCAGTGAATCCTTTTTTATAATGAGAATAAATATAAACACGACTGCCTATGCCAGATGGTATCTCTATTGGGAATTCTGTGCAATGTATAATTATTCGAACATTTGAATACTTAAGTTTAAAGGATTCTGGTAGCATCCCTTGTACACAGTCCTTGTCAATCCATTTTATACAATTTCGGAGAGCATATGATAAATACTGCAATGTATCGATGAAAATTCTGGATATTGTTGTCCAATGAACTTGAAATATAACACTTAATGATGAGTAAGTCAGTCCAGTCTTCATTTTTGTGAAAAATATAAGCAATCTTTGGATATTTTACAATTATCCATATCAGGAACAACTTTATCAGCAAATTATTTAAAAGTGCTAAATGTGACTCCAGCAAGGTCAATCAACTGGTCATTAGTTTTGATTGATTCAATACCTAAAAAGCCTTTTTTTTTAATTCCTTTTCGTTGCATCCGATGCATTTGTCTTCATATGTTATAGTAGGCGTACCAAACTGTTTATCACTAACTTTCAATCTGTTTTGAATGATTATCCGCTTTGGCTCACATATTTCAGTTTGTATTTCTGCATCACACACATTGTTCATAAAACAATACCTATTGCAGATAAACGTTTTACAAGGTTCACTGTCGGTTGTCAAAAAATCAACTTGACACTTGAGAACAAGTTTTATCCACTTCCATGTTATGAACCATCGAGCTTGGATCCACATACTCATTAACTTGTTCTTCCACTACATTTTCCTTGTTGACCAAAACATTGATGGAGTTTTCGACTATCGGTTTCTTCACTACATTTCTGCGTTTAATGAATCTTTCATGCCTGTGAAATAATATTTGCTTGATTTTTATAAAATAATTTTAGGAATAACTAATTTCAATATAGAATATTTTTACCTTGCAATAGCTGAATTTACATTGGTGTTTGTTTTCTTGTATATATCAGGAAATAATGTTGGAACGTAGCTTGGACTGAACTGATTGTCCGATTTGGCATTTCCAGCAAAATGCACACTGCAAATTTGATCATTCATTGTTGGTTCCCACTTTGAACCATCAGGGCTGCAAAAATTGTTTTTAGTTTATTTTTTAACATTTTATTTTGAAATTGAATTTTAGGTTATGCAAACTTACTTTAGTATTTCTACTGCATTGGTCCATTTTTTCCTCTGTTCTTGTTTATGAGACAACCAGAAAATTGTAGACGCGGTGCGCCGTGAACGCACCTATACACTTCCGCGCCGCGCACCTTTATAAGGCGGATCGCGCGGCGCAACGGGCAGTTCTACTCAAGCTCCACTCCAGGTAGTATCGTGCGCACACGTTACTACAAGGAACAGCGAGAGATAGACCTACGCCGACGAAATCGTCTCGTGAGCCCACGTGACGATTTGTGTTTCGTCATATATTAGTTGTATGCTTAGAGCATTGTATGGTAGACCATGTTTCGCCATTCTGGATGTGATTTTGCAATATTTTTATGTGAAAATAAAATTTTGAACTTTCTGGGTTTTCCAGAAAATTTTTCTTGACTTGTAATTTTGGTCTTCCTGGAATTTTAACGCAGATCATATACTTATGACTATAAACGAAGTTTATTGTGGTTCAACTTAAATAACTAATTATTATACCTATTTTCTACATAATATTAATTTTCTGTCCAAAACGTCATTTCCAGTTCAATTTGTTAAAATTCCACTAATTCTAATTAAATTTTTTTCAACTGTCACATGAGTCCTAACATCTAAAAATATCGTACTTAACTACTAAATATGTACTAAATATCGTAGCGATGTTAGGAGCGAGTTGAATCGCTCTAGTCTATATACATTTTTTCTATTATGGTATTTTTAGTAAATTTTGCCTTAACCAAAAATAGTAGAATAGGTATTTGAAGTTGGATATTGACTATAAATTAGTACCTGTTTCCATTTAACAGTAAAAATACTAAATCATTTAGTGCACTATACTATACCGTAATAGAAAATATAGCTAGACAATTTATAGTAAACTTGACTATAAAAATGTACTATCTAACTGACGAAAAAAGCCAAAAATTTTCCTAAAAGTATAGTAACAATTACAAAACAACATCGTTGCATTTACTATATTGCATTTTGTGATCACTACCATATTTCAAATTACTACGTCGTATAGTAATCTCTAATATGCGTAGTTTTCTCAGTGTATGCCACAACTGAACTACTCCTGATCATTGTAAAGTTTACAATATACTCTATTGCAGTTACTGGTGTCGTACTGTTTTGCTGCACATGTTTGGTCAGTTTCACGTGTATTGTTTTTTCCGATGCTTTCGTAGTTTATGTCTTCTTCGAGCTAATGCATTGCTACAAATATTTTACAACCTTTTTGAACATTTTTTTCTTGCTCTTCTTTTTCTTATTATTCGAACGAGAGGACGCTGAGACACACGAATTGAGTTATTTCTCGATGTCGTTCTTGATAAAGTAACATGTAACATGAATATGACTGAATACTAAAGTGCGCAAATATATTCCAACTTTGTCAAAAGATTGCCTCTGAAATTTGCTTATAGTCATAGCAAAACTTAATGTTATTGGAAATTGTGGTCTTATCATACATAAAGGTATTTTATCTAACGATGGTCTTAAATCAATTTGTGGCAATAAGATAATTTCACCAGAATATTTACCAGTAATGATTTCTCCAACTAATATATGTACGACAACTAATTCTTTTCCTGATGAGGGTGACATTGTCCACCGAAACGTCGAAGGAAGAATAAAGAAAAACTCTGGCTTTTTCTCTCCTTCCTTACGTACAAATTGCCTCGTGAAGACCGATAGAGCCAACATCATTCTATTCTTAATATATGTTATTTTATATCTTTATTAATCATTCTTGTTCCATTAAAAAGATCGCCATCGATGTCCAAATTTCTTAAATAACTAATTATTATACCTATTTTCTACATAATATTAATTTTCTGTCCAAAACGTAATTTCCAGTTCAATTTATTAAAATTCCTCTAATTCTAATTAAAATTTTTTCAACTGTCACATGAGTCCTAACATCTAAAAATATTCCTACCGTTTTATTTTTTTTTCTTTAGTACACCAATAATGTAATATTTTAATGTACAGATGAAATATCGTACTTCCTGGATTTTCCAGGGAATTTTTCTGGACTTCTTGGAATTTTAGTCTTCCTGGAATTTTAACGCTGATAATATACTTGTGCTTATAAACGAGGTTACTTGGTGGTTAAACTTGGTGTAATTTTAAACGTAGCACCATGTATCATTTACCATAACTATAATGGGTTAATCTCAGGATCATCCTGACACCTGGACATCATTTACAGGAAGTGAACATTTTTTTTGTTACATTTGTTCTATACTTAGTGCATTGTATCATAGACTATATCTCGCCATTCGGGAGGTGATTTTGATACCTGGACATTGTCTGCTATAGTTAAAAATTTTTGTTGGTATATTTGTTGTATACTTATAGTGCATTGTATCATAGACCCTGTTTCGCTATTCGCTATAATAATAAGTGTCGAATGGTCATGTATCAGTAAAAAATGTAACCTTAATTAGGGGCCAATTTTACCCAGAATTCTTTCTCTTCAATCTTCCTCCTCCTTCTCTGATTCCCCCGACCTCCGCTTCTTATACCTGTCCTCTTCTCCCTGTTTAATCCCTTTTCCTTTTTTGACAATCTTGATTTTTGACAAAAATTTGCCTTCTATTTCTGCAACCCACTCTTTTTTGAATGAGACTTCTCCCTCCTATATCTCATCTTCTTCTCTCCTTCTCTTCTCTCTCATTATGAGAGCTTTGGCCCTTCTTTCGTCAAAGGATAGCCATTGCTCAAGCCTGATCCTGCCTCCTTCTCTAATCTCTGCACTGTTCTCCCATATCAATTCCATATGCTCCTTTCTCCTAAAATTACCTTTTTCGTATCCTCTGTCCTTGTGTCTTCCAGCTCCCATTCCAGTTCTTCCATTATATCCTCCAGCCAGTCCTTTATGGAGTCCTCCTCCGTCCAGTTGTTCAGGTGTACTATCAGGTGTACTCTTTCCCATACCTTCCGCTTGCTTTCCCCTTTCCTATTTCCTGCAGCATCCGCTCTTTTCTCTCTCAAAATTCTCCCTTCTCTTCTTTCAGTTATTCTTCTCCTTCTTCTCATCTCCTGCCTCTTCTTTACGGTCTCTACTCTACTCTTCTTTCCTGTAAGCCCTTCACTCATTTCATCCATCTCTTTCTGCATGTTTTTCATCTTCCCTTTCATCAACTCCACGTCCTCTCTCACTTCCTGCATTTTCTTTTCTAGTGCTTCTCTTCATTCTCTCTTAAATCTTGCCTTTATCTTCCATCCTTCCACCTCCTCCTTCAATTTCCTCATTTCTCTTTCTTTTTTCTTTTCTCCGTACATCTTCTCCTGTTCTATTTATTTTCTCCTTTCTATACTTATTTTTATCTCGACTATGCTCTTTACTTCTGTGTCGCACCACGTGTTTTTCTTATCTGCTCTGTTTCGTTTTCCTTTCCCTGTTCACGTCCCTCTTTCCACCTGTATCGTTTTCTTGTCCTTTCCTACTGACTTTTGCTTCTACGACTGTTTCTCTCGTTTCCACTGCTCACGAAAAGTCCCTGCACTATTCTCGTTCCTTTATCTGATTTCTTTATTTCTCTCTGTTACTTTTCCTGGATTTGCCTCTTGTTCCTTTTCAATTGATCTTTTTGTTCTTTTGATTGCTCTTTCCCTATTGGCCTATTCTTCTTTCTTTTATTTTTTTTCCTCTTCTTCTCCTCCCTCACCCATACTACTCTGTATAATTTCGCCAGGTTCGCCTTTCCCCGTTCGGAATGTTTTTTCAGTTCTCTCTACTGCCTGTTCTGTTACATCTTACAAATATATGTTCGAAAGTCTCTTCTTTCTCTCTGCATAACCTGCATATTCTTTCTTCCTCTTTCATCCAATACTTGTATTCCCTTGTGTTCCCATTCTTTTTTTCCTGTGTTCCCGGTTTTTCTCAAGTATTCTGGCGTCTCACCCTGTGGTTTTATTCTCTTAAGTTTTTGTTCTCTTAAGTTTTTCACCAATCTTAAATCTCTGATCTCGCTTTCCCATTTCTGCCACTGGATGTCCTTCTCTACTTTTTCCATCTCCACCCATACCTACTCCCCTGCTCTCAGTCTTCTGTCATATTCTGATAGTGCCCAGCCTCTTTGTTTAGCTCCTCTTCTGTCTCCTGCCTAGTACTGCGCCTCCTTCCTCTTCCCCTTTCTTTTTCCTTTTCTTTTTCTAGAGTTCTCCAGCATTCCCTCCACAGGGTTCCTTCCTTTCTTTGCCTTGCTTAGTTTTACCTCATATTTTATTGCCCTTCTCCTCGTCCTTGTTTCGAGCTTGTATCTCTTTGTTTCCAAATGCAGTACGTGCTTCGGCGTAGTTCTGTCTAGTTTCATTACCCATTTCATATATTTTCTCTGTATCTTCTCCAATTCTTCCTTACCTTCCCATCCCCACACCTCTGCACCATATTCCATTACACTTTTCACCATCGTATCAAATAACCTTATCCTCAATTCCCAGTTATCTCTGAAGAGTTCTTCTCCTAACCCCCACATAGAACTAATTACCGTGCTTGCCTTTTCCTTTAACTTCTTAATTTGTGCCTCTTGTTTCCCATTTTCCTTTAGCATGTATCCTAAGTATTCAAAATTTGTTACTACCTCTACTCCTTCTCTTCCCAGAAAAGACTATCCTCCTTTTTTCTTCTTAACTCATTTTTGAATACTATTAACTTTGATCTTTCCGTGTTTAATTCTTTCCTTTCCTTTCTATTATTTTCTCAAATTTCCTTAGCATCTGCTTTAAACCTGTTGCATCATTCGCCAACATCACTATGTCGTCCGCGTATGAAATTGACTAAAATTTCTTTCTTTCTTGTCTAACTCCTTTGTGTAGCTCAAACTCACCTATCTTATATTCTCCTATCCTGATTTCACTCCTTGTCCTTCTATATAACTCTTTAACTCTCTTCCTTACTCTGACTCCTAGCCCTAGTTTCTCCATCATTTCCCACACCTCTCTTCTATTCACCTTGTCAAACGCCGCTCTCATATCCGCAAAAAACGCGTAGACTTTACTTTCCTTCTTATCTAGTTCAGTTTCTATTGCTTTACTCAAAATATAAATTGCGTCCGCCGAACCTCTTCCTTTTCTGAAACCCATTTGAGTATCATCCAGCATCTCTTTTCCCTCTAACTTTCTTCTCTAAATTGCGTCCGCCGTACCTCTCTTTTTTCTGAAACTGAATTTGGGTATCATCTAGCATCTCTTTTCCCTCTAACCCCTTTCCATCTTTTCCCTTATCATTTCCGCGTATAATTTGTAACCTGTGTCCACAAGAATTATTCCTCTGTAATTCTTTGAGTCCTTCCTCTTCCCTTTATTTAATACCGGTGTTATTAGTCCCGTTTTCTATTTCTCTGGTACTTTTCATATGTTATTCAGTATTTTAGTTATTGCTCCTATTACCTTCCTATAACCTGTCATTTTGTAGTCCGTTGGCCCTGGTGTTTTTCACTTCTTCATTTTTCTAATTGCCTTCCTCACCTCGTTTTCAGTAATGTGTTCTTCTTCTTTCGAGCTCTCTCCTCCCTCCTCGTCTTCTTACCTCTTTCTCTTCCTCTTCTCCCAGTTGCTCTTTGAAATATAGTAACCATTCCTCTTTCTTTATCGCACTGCTACATCTTGTTCTCCTCTTTCTTCTCCTGCATTTTACCACATACCAGAATTTTCTCCCGGTTGTGTCTTCTCCCGCTTCTTTCATCCTCCTTTCTATTTCTGCCTCCTTTTTAGGCACTCGCTTGGTATAAAGAGTTTCGAAGAAACATCTTATACCCAGGGTGAACGCCTAATGGATTTGGCAAAAAATGTGTTTATTTTCAATTCTTTCTACTTTCTCATGTCGTCCACAAAATTTGTGTTACGCTGCCTGTGGCTGACAGCAGCAAGTCACTTATATTGCTTTCATCACCATGTATATATACGTATATAAATTTAATATTTACATACTACTTAAAATCTTAAATTGGTAAACTTTTTATTATACTCTTTCGTTCACTACACTTATATATATATATATATATATATATATATATATATATACAACTACAGCATAGAAACACAAAGTCTAAAATGATAAAACTTTAATCTTGCTGGCATTGAACGTAACACTATGCCTCATAATTATAAAGAATACAATTGAAATCATTAACTAAATGATATATGCCCTACTAAAAAAATCACGCGATTAATTACGCGATTTATCACGCGATTTTAACGATCAATTTTTCACGTGACAAATCGCGTGATAAATCGTGTGATGAATCGCGTAACATACTAAAAATATTTTAATCACGCGATAATTCACGCGAATTATCACGCGATTAACCTCGCGACTATTTACGTGATATGCTCGAAAATTTTTTTTTCTAGTAAATTATTTAATATGCGAAATTTAGGGGTAGGATGCCTACTTTAGGTGCTATCATCCGGATGGTAACCCCTAAAGTAGGCATCCAACCTCTGAATTTTGCGTATTTAATATTTTATTAAAAAAACAATTTTTTTCTAGAGCATGTCCCGTAAATAGTCGCATGGTAAATCGCGTGATGAATCGTGTGAATAATCGCGTGAATTATCGTGTGATTAATCGCGTTATTAATCGCGTGAATTATTGCGTGATTGAAATATTTTCAGTAGGTTACGTGATTAATCACGCGATTTGTCACGTGAAAAATGATCGTTAAAATCGCGTGATAAATCGCGTGATTAATCGCGCGATTTTTTTTTAGTAGGGTGATTACTGCATCACAGAATCGACTTCTCAAACAAATATTGAAGAAGGTAATTTTACGAAATTATAAGTTATGCATTGTATACATTGATTAAATTGTAAATAGATTATATATAGCAGATTATAACAACCTTAATAATAAAAAAAAAAAATAAATAACAACCTTAAATAACAATCATTATTGCATTGAAAAATTAATAATAATAATAAATATTAAAATAACAATATTTTATTCACAATTTTAACCGTAAACAAATTTTTACGTAATTTTTAACTATAATTAAATATCAATTACATTATACTTTGCAATATAATGCAACAAAATCATTTATATACAAGATAAATAATAATTTTAATGAATAAAAAATAATATACTTTACTAGTCAAGGGGCTAATAGAAAAATTCATCTGCTACTAACATCATAAAAATCGAAGAACCTGCAACAATAAAATAAATTCCACAAAGTAAACGCTTGATAGAATAAGTTTTAAACCATAATTTTTGTTTTTAATTTATAATAAATCACATCTAATAATTCAATTAAAGTAATTTATTGGAGGCAGGATACGCATACATGAAACACTTGTTCAATTTAACAAATTATATACATACACGCACATATATCACTAATAATTAGAGAAAAATAATAACTATTCAACAATATTATCATGCACCAACAATATATGCAATGAAATTTACAATTTAAAATTGAAAAGTCGAAACAAACTAAAATCTAAAATACTAATTAAATATAGAGTGTAAACTTTAATATTAAAATTGGACAAACGATCCGAATCATAAACTACATAAATATAACTATAGAATAACATTATTAGTAATCAAAGGCAACTTCACTCCTTACACAATTTGCTAGCATGACTCTATGGCTTTTACGGAAAATCTAAAAATTATTAATTTGCTAAATTACATTAGCTTATACTTTTAACGCACAGAATGATATAATTTGCTCCATAAATATAAATCTCATTTAACCTTAGTAGCAGAATTAAAGAATTAAAGAACACATCTATTTAAGAGAGAGAGCACACAGTGGCTCTATCGTCGTTCAACAAGTCCAAAACTATAAGTCTTTTTCATTTCGGTATTGTGTCCGTCAATTTCATCCTAAAGCTAAGGGTCAAAAGTTTGTTTATAAAAAAATGCTCTAATAAGTAAGAAACAATAATTCTACGGGTTTTGAAGTAGCTATCTAACGCAACAGTACATAAGATATTTAATTAAATTATGATCACAATTTTCCTGTGCCTAAAACCGAGATAATAAGAAAAGCAAAATGTTTGAAATGTGATTTTTTTACGTTATTATTATTTATTACTTTTTGTATCAATATCCTTTATGTTGAATAACCCAATATCATAGAGTAGTCCATGGCTTATTTTAATACATTTTTATTTTTTACTGTCAACTACTAATTATTGCAGCACGACTCAAAAGAATCTTATCCTTCTTTTTATACTTGCTTCTATGAATTCATTTGTCTTTTCTTCTATCCGCTCTATTCTCTCTGTTTCCTCTCCTAATCTTATCGCCATCACCATTCCCCCGTCCACTCTCCCTCTTTTTCCCCCTTTTTTGCGTTCCTAATTCTCACTTCATAACCTCCTAATTTCTTTTCCCAGAAATTTTCTTCTTTATCTTCTAGCCATGTTTCCTGTAGACGAATTACATCAAACCCTCTTAGGTAACCCCAGGTCCTCTCATCTGCTCTTCTGATCTCTTTTTATCTCCCTCTTCTATCCTTTTTTCTCTCCAAAAGAGCTCCCTTTCCTTCCAAATATATTCTACCCCTTCAATTCATAATTTTTTGTACCCTATCTTAACCTTTTTTTCCTCTTTTCTTTCCCTTGCCGCATATTCTCTTAGTTACTCCTTGCTTTGTCTCTCTTTTTATGTTACATCATGGTCTATGAATATGTCCGACCCTTGTAACCTTGCTTTTTCTCTCATAATTAATCCTTTTTTTTCCCAGTTTCTGCACTCGGCTCCTATTCTGCGGATTCTTCCATTCTGTATCTACGTCCTCCTTAACGTTGTATCTATCTCTAGTTTTCTTTTAATCCACTTTTTCATCGTCTTCTTATCCCACTGTTCTTCCTTCCAACTTGATATCATTATATTGTTCTTTTTCCTATCTTTTAAGTATATATAATCCACAAATTTATAATAATAGAAATATGAAACACAAATATGCGTGAACTACAACGTTATTGAGCAATATTATGTAATTATTTAAAACATATATTTATTTTGATGCGATGTGCTGTATTAAAGATAATATCGAAGGGATTAGATTTTATTTATGACGGACAACCGCAGAGAAAAAGGACTAAATTTGACGTCAAGACACAACTACATCATTATAGACGATAAATGGAAAATTGCGAAATGTTCGTCATGGTGACGGTCATAGTTTTTTAGATGTTCTTTACATCGAGATCTGACGATGAGATGAATTGACTTATAAAAGGCGCGATATAATATAGATGTTGATGTCATGTAAATTGAACTGCTTCGATTGGTTGTTAGAGTCATACAACAGATATATGACATTGTGATTGTTTTAACTCAGTTTTCTAATATACCTAACACGGGATCTGTTGCCATATTATGACGCGTTTATCAAAGTTACTACAAAATATACATATTGTTCATTTTGGTCATGAACTACTAATCTATAAATTACATAAAATTTATTTAATTTAAATTTCAAAATACGATAGATTGCGTTAAGTACGCATACGTATCTTGTTGAAACGTGTTGTGTTATTTTGTCATATTTATATGTACTTTCATGTTCATTTATAGCATTCTGATCGTTATTTTTGTATACGGTTCTAAATTTTACTAGAACATTGTCAGGACCGTTGTAAAAATAAATATTTTATAGCTTTTATTGCACTACCTATGTCTACGTTTATATGACAGTCTAACAATAGTAACAAATAACGATTATATGGTACAACAAATCCATTATATGTGCTACTCTACGCTTTGAATATATAATCTATTTTCCATCGTTTCTTCGACGATAAGAAAGATATACTTCAGGATTATATTGTGTTCCATTGATAAATGGTTTGGGAAATCTTTTGGTACATAACTTTTTGTCTTCACTCATGCATACGCAATTTTTGTTCTGTGTTCCACATGGACCATGAATCATATTATTTTTAACTGTATCAACTGTATCGCAAAGGCGAGTGTGAGAAGCAGACTAACCTGCGGCGCCGCAACACTATTTACTTCGATATTGGCATCTCAAATTTTCAATTATAAAATACAAATATTCACATTATTGTATCTAAATTTTTTTGGTATATAATCATAGTTCGTATCCTTAACTATGATTTCTAATCGATATATTTGCAAGAAAGCAGCTTTTTTATAATAAACGAATGTCAGTGAATACTCAAATCATCTTGCGATTTTTCAACCCAACACATGTTAAGACCACGAAGTTAGCCACACGGCTAGTGTTAATACCATAAATTTGGACGCGAGAGAGAGAGAGAGAGAGAGAGAGAGAGAGAGAGAGAGACTTAGCTACGTGAGCACGTATAAAGATCGAGGGAGAGACTTAGCTGCGCGAGCACGCAAAAAGTTCAAGAGAGATGCAGAGCTCAGGAGGCCAGAAGGGAAGACGATAGACACTGGACTGAGAATCTTCGGAAAAGACTGGAGCAGCATGAGTAGACTGTTCTCAAGGCCGAACTCTTGAGAAAGGTGGAAGAGCGACGTGCCAGGCTGGAGCAAGGCTAGCTAAAGTTTCTGACATGCCGCCGTTCCAAATTGGACTTTCTAACCGAGTCCGATTCGAGGAATTTTCCAACTACAATCCGGTGTAGGATGGACGCGCTCATCCTCCCCAGGACACCGTGTTAGAGGCCCTAACAATTCTGGACCGACTGCAAGGAGTCTGAGATGGGACGTGAGAGCTGGTTGATTGATGTACAAGTCGCGCTTTGATGTAAAGATTTTGTTGTGAGGAATTTACGATTATTTTTGCATTTTGACACGAGATTTAATGCGAATAGCGCTTGCAGTGTAATTTATCGTGCTTCGTTGCGAGAATTGATGCAAGTAATTATTAAATAGTGAGGACAGCAAAGAGTTTAGGGTGAATATTCTATTTCCAGAGAACGCTGATGGTTCTCGTGAATGCGCAGATTTCTGCATCATTATTATTTGATTTATTTTTATTTTGTTTTCTCAAATAGATTAAGATAGCTAGGTCTAAAACCAATAAAATACTCCGTCTACATAATTTTCTATTCAATTGATGAGATTATTTATTTTATAGAACAGCGTGACCTAAGCCCGCACTTAAGTCGCGCCTAACCGTGATCTAAGTAGACCTTTTTTGCACCGTGTTTATCATACTCGCTACGCTCGTGCGCTAACCTCACGGTGCAAATAAGGACAACTTTATACACGAATAGGCGAGACTTGCGGAATTTAGCAGTCTGTGCTCGCTGCGCTTGGGTGCTAACTGCGCCGTGTAAAAAAGAACCATTTAAGTCACACGTATCGTATGGTAATGTACTAATAATGCATGAGACCTGAATCCCTATTAGAACACACAATTCCGGTTGGTCCAGAAAATTAAAGGTATTTTTAAAATACTAGCGAATGCTAAGAGTACATAAGCGCAGAATAATTCTAATCGAGTTTACCTCATGTTGGGTTTGCCATTTTACGACATGTCATGATATAATAAAACGCCCAATATTTTTCCTAAACTCAAATATATCTCCCGAAACTCACTATTCTTTGGGACTAAATCGCCAATGATTGCATCGAGATATCAGCTTAAACGCACCCATTCCGAAGATGATTGCTTTAATCTTGCTTTATCTTTAAATGTGTTGTTTACTTTTTTTTCGAAAATTCTCTTATTATTAAACGCGGCTTATTTGAGGTGTCTTCGTAACCGTAATCGAATGTATGATCACGACTGTTTAAAGTAGCTAATGAGAAAATTTTCTGTTCATAAATTCGAATAATTTTTTATCTTGTGTAACCAGCTACACCTTCACAAGTGGTATGCATCAAATCGATGGATTTTTTTGGCTCTATATGATAATTTTATATACGGTTGAAGAGCCAATTCTCTTTTATTCCGCAATCATACAATTTGGAATTGAAAGAAATCTCGTTTAAATTTTTTTTGTTGGTAATTTTCAGAATTCCTCAGAAAAGTGGATTTTTTTCACACATCAAGCTGCACTGCTCAAATGTCGCTGTTACGTCCTGAATATTAGTTTGAGAACTAACATAAAAATAAAAACAGCGTAATTGCCTAGTGTTATTTATAAAAATATTGTTCAATTTTGCAACTAATGAGGTGGTAGGCAAGGTGAATATACGTAAAGTCAACCTAATGCTTGCTCTCCTTCGTGGCTACCAAGAGCATTTCCTATCTCAAAGTCATCGTAGTACTGTATTATAAATGAAATTCTTATTTTTTACATTATTATATTTGTCACGCCAAACTGCACTTTGTGTTATATTAGAAATCAAAGTTTTTTTAGTAACAAGTTTAGCTATGTATTGTTTTATTTCTTGAAAAAGAAAACCACAATATTTTTTTTAGCATTTTAAACCCAAGTTTTTCGCTTGAAAAAGGTTTAAGGGATATTTTATTTTCGTTTAGTGGCAAATAATTTTACTGTAAATAGTTCTATCATAACTAATTTCTGCAAGCAATTTTTCGTACAAAACCGAAATATAAAATTAAGGTATACATTTTTCTTATTTACGATAAGCTGAACAAAATTACTAGTAATAAATGCTTCATTGTATTTTCATTCAAGTTCTAAAGTTCACTTTACCATGCCTTTTTCTAATGAATTCTTATCAAACATCTCGAAGTTTAAGTAAATGCGAGCAGACTCATTGATTAAAATGTTAACCCAGTAATTTAAAAATTTAAAAATTCAAAAATTAATTACGTTAAAAAATGTATGAAGTAATGATGCACGTAAGGAAACAATTTTTTTTTTATAGCACTGCGTGGCATAAATCCGCATTTATGTCACGCCTATCAGTGGCATAAGTAGTTCTTTATTGCACCGTGCATATCACGGTGCAAAAAAGGACTGCTAATGCCATGGATAGGCGTGACAGCGGATTTATTCTAGTCAGTGCTATAAAATATCGTACGATACACGCGTTATAAGTCGACCTTCATGGCATGGTGTTAAGCGCACTCGCTACGCTCGGGCGCTTATACGCGCCGTGCCGTAAAGTACGACTTATGCCACTAGTATAGTAATGTACTAACTATTCTTAACACATGCATGAATAAGACCCGTTTCCATGCTTCTAAAGTGACTGGCAAGCTGTTTTTTTCGAGCGTGCCGGAGGGAATAGCCATTCCCTCCCGCTACTTAAAAACACTCAAAATGAATCAAATTTTTGAAAATTTTTGAAAGAGAGTGGCTTGCGACTCAAAATGCGCAACTTACCATTCACTCTATAATATATAGTCTATATGCATGAAAACGGGTCTTTACAGGTACTTGTCAAATAAAGTACGGTGTGTAACAAAGGAGGAGGGCAATTTCTACCTCGGATGACATTTCAGCACTCGTCTCCGTTTCAAGCGCCCTTGACTCCAACTAGTGCTCAAATCTCACCCTTGTTAGAAATAGCCCGCCTAGTTGCACAATATACTTGCGTGGCTGACTCTTATCTTTTACGTTGTTGTAAAATATTTCCAGCTCCATGCTTTTTCTTGTAATTTTTCATAAGCATTGTACAAAAAATCATCGTTCAGAGCAGTGGTATTCCCTTGAACTTGTCCTGGGAATAGTGCCGCAATTTAATTTCGTATAAACATAAATCTTTGTCTTTTAATGTTGAAAAGATATTTTATTTCTATATAAAAAAATAAAATTCATCCGTTATCAGGAACTTACTCAAAATTTCGGTTCATAAATTCGTAATCTATAATAATATCCGCAAGTTTATTTGCGTGATTATCGACTTTTTTTTAACGTTTCCTGGTACTTTTTTATCGAATTCTTAGGCAGCTAAAACAGGTTTTTCTTTCTGGTATTGAAGAAGAAGATGGTAGACTAAATTATTTTTCTTCGCTTCTTTGTCTACCTGCTCTTGAATAATTCACTTTTACACAATATGCATGATCTAAGATAAATAAAAAAAAAGAGAAATCATACCACTTGATACATTTTTCGACTTATCATTCCCACCAGTTTTTGAAATGTTTACCTCATTCGTAGAGCCTGCTGTTGCAATTTTTGATGCTTTCTTATGCTGTAAAACCTTAGATGCCTTGCGTTGGCCAGTCAGCTCTGTTTCCTAAGGTTTGTTAGCATAAAAATCTAAAGCAACTAATTCAGTGCTTTCATTAACATTATTTCGCACCAGAAGGTAATAACTCAGTATTCGTTTGCTCGGCATTATTCAAAATATGATTTCGTTGATGGTAAGCTAATTAATTAGGAGAGAAGGCACGTAATGCTAGATGAACGGCGTTTAGATAATGATGTGAAAAAACACCTATAGCAGAAACACAAAAAAACAAAATTAAAAAAAATATAGAAAAATACTGAAAAAATGACAAAAAATAAGATACTAAATCGATGTGGATCGTGCATCAGTGGCAAATTAGTAGGTGCAGAGTTCATGATCACATCAACTGTAAGAACTCAAAAAATTAAAATTTATAAAAAAAAACATACAACAATGAAAATGAAAAAAGTAATAGTACATTACACAACTAAGAACAAAATTTGGCTTTTTCAAACGAGGATGATGATTGAGCACGAGAAAGACACGAGTGCTCAACCATCATCCGAGTCTGAAAAAGCCAATTCACCCCTTGTTGTGTATATATGTGTATATATGTCGAATATGCGGGCTAAAAAAAATGAAAAATGCCCGCCGAGTAAACAAAAATTAAAAATGCCCACTAAAATTTTTTTAAGAAAATGGTCAATAGCTCACATCCAGTATACGTATATATGTGTGTGTATATGTGATTATGTACGTATGTGTGAGCGTGTGTGTAAACGCGGAAATCAGTACATGCGTTACAAAAAATTTGGTGCGCACCAAGGGCTAAGTGGGCTTTTTAGTCTCGTGAGGTTACAGTACTCGTCTGCGGCTCGTAAATGCCCTCTCCGTCGGCTCGGGCTGACTCGCCTTGATTCGTACTGCAAACTTCACACTCAGCCTAAAAAAGCCCACTTTACGCCCTTGGTACACAATATACTATTTTGTAACACAAACACAATTTTCGCGTTTTTTGTATCTATTAATCGGGCGTTAAGTAACTTTTTTAGACTATCGGGCAAAACAAAATTTAGGGGACGCTTTTCATTTTTTTTGCCTGGCGGGCGTTTATCATTTTTTAAAGAAAATGGTCAATAGCTCACATCAAATATACGTACCAGTATGTGTGTGTGTTTGTATATGATCACGTACAAATGTGTGTAAACGCAGAAATCAGTACATGCGTTACAAAAAATTTGGTGTGCACCAAGGGCTAAGTTGGCTTTTTGGTCTCGTCAGGTTGCAGTAATCGTCTGCGGCTCGTAAACGCCCTCGCCTTCGGCTCGGGCTAACTTGCCTTGACTCGTACTGCAAACTTCACACTCGGCCTACAAAAGCCCACTTTACGCCCTTGGTACACAATATACTATTTTGTCCGTTTTTTCCAGCTGGCCAAAAAGGTCACTTTAAGCTTGCTTTTAGGTCTAAAAACCCAAATATCGTGCATGTGTTACAAAAAAAAATTGTATTCTGTATTTGTGATTAAAAAATTAGAAATAATTGCTTACATCATATAAAATGTTTAATCACTATTGATTATTATTTGTTATTTTAAATCGTTTATTTTTTTGTTACAGGTCACAATTGGAAAAACAAATAAAATCACAATGTGATTCTATTAAAGAAAACTAGTTGTTTCTACCATCATGAGAAACAAATTTTGCAATAAAGTTCAACTTTAAATGAAAATTTTGATTTAATTTTTATTCTCGATCTCATTTTCAACTATAACGTATTGACTCCCGTGCACTCGTTATGTCCCACTCTTCCACATTACACTTAAATATATGTATAATAATAATATGTATCTTAATAAAATATATAATTCTAGCAGAAAGGTAAGTGAGAGAGCAGAGAGCTACCCATGCTGCCGCGTCCCGCGCCGCGACAATTAACGTTTTACCGCCGAGCCGAATAGTTACGTTTTTCGATAAGCCTTCTCGCATTGTAAGCCGCGTGTACGAGTCCTTGAGGATTGTTGCTGCTCCGAAGGCGTGTTCCTGGTGTGTCGCCGGGTGGAAGATCTCCTCGTAGAAGCTGGTCCCGCGTATTGGTCACGAGACATGCTGTTGATTGCCGCTCGTCCCCCCGCTGCACCCGGCTACACACTTCCTCAAGACCACGAGGCGTACTTCCCGCTGTACAGCGTCAACCGCTCTTGCGCTGTTTCTATCGCAGCTCTCTCTCTCTCTCTCTCTCTCTCTCTCTCTCTCTCTCTCTCTATTTCGCTCCTGACTCTACCCGTTCCCGCGCTTCTTTCATATTTATTGCTCGCGATTAAGCTGCGTAGCATTAAACTCACAACGCCTCCGCGGGCTCACGTGTTCTACGGGTGCGCTACGGGTCAGGCTTCGTACAGCCTACAAGAGGCCTCCAACTAGCTGCTATTCTTTCCTCCGCTACACCGTCGATGGATGGGTTTCCGATTGACGATTATACACGGGAATAAATAACCCCGTTATACAACATAAACAAAAACCACTGTCAATTCTTTGGTACGTAGCTTCCTTTAACATTATGTATTACTTTAAAATCTGAATCGTTTTTAATTCATATATAATTCTATAAAGTTTATAACGCTGTGACATGAAATTAAAGTAGTCTATAGTTCAATAACCTTCGATAATCATGATTTTTTTAAAGAAAAGTTCAATATTTAGTGTCCGATTTCTAATATATCGGATAGTTTGTGGAACGCGTCTAAAATCACTAGCGTAACTAAGAATCTCGTTTTTCACGAATTGGTTAAAGAGACAGAAAAAACGAGCCTAGGCATAGATTAAAATCCAATAAATAGAAGCTGAGATCGAAGCGATGCAGATTTTAGTTATATAGAATATACAGGGTGAGAAAACAACATTTTTAAGCTTAATAACTTTCAAAATAATTGGTTTCATAAGCATTCCAAAGAAAGGGATCAAGGTGCTATATAATGCTTACTAAATCCAAAATTTGAACTTGATTATTGCTTTTTTACTCCAGTTATCGCGTCGAGAAAACTTTTTTCTCGGATCTCCCCCATGAAATGACTTAAAATTAAATTGGTCCTAATAATTTTGAATAGTCATGTTTTTTTTAGAAACATTCGACATTTAGTTTTCGAGTTAAAACGGTTTAGAAAAATTGCGCTTTATGGTGTATAATAAATGAACGACGAACGATAATATAAATTTTCCGCGGTAAAAAGATAGGTTATTTTATTTTCTTTATTAACTTTTATTAACTTTTCCAATAACTTAACTTTATTATTGTATGTGTGTATGTGTGAGTTCGTTCGTATACGCCTATATCTCAGCTTCTACTCAGTAAATTTGAACCCACCAAGTCTCATTTTACTTTGTTTTTACTAGTTCATAATGGGGAAAAAGTCCGTTTTCACATTTTGTGGACGCGTTTTCTTTTATAGCGATTTTTTAGTTTGCAGATTTCAGTTTTTTTTTTTTTAATGAAGTTATTGAAAAAGTTGATGAAAGTTAATTGCTTAGTATGTACCTGAAAGAGAATAAAATTACCTATCTTTATACCAAAGAAAATGTATATTATTGTTCGTCGTTCTTTTATTATACACCACAAGCCGCAATTTTTCGAAATTGTTTTAACTCGAAAACTAAATTGTTAGTATACAACGAAAATATGCACCCAAACACATATAGTACAGTACACGCACAGCAGCATGCAGACACACAGGTATACAGACG
>JAZHPH010000263.1:96355-149617 GCA_037356405.1 Nasonia oneida | reverse complement strand
ATTGACTCTGTTATAAAGTTTACCTATAGACTGCGACACGGATTTTCAGTTTTTGACTGAAATTTCTTTAAAATAATTGATGAAGGGGATCTCTTAGCCACAGTGACTTATATTATTCTTTCTTACTGCATTTGTAACTACAGACACTTATAATAAATTTGTCTGTAACAGTAATTATTAATAATAATTGCCGCTGAGATACTGAGATTTCTTAAAAATAATCGATGTGATCTCTTATAGCAACAGTGATAAGAAATCTTAGTCAGAAATTGAAAATCCGTGTCCAAGTCTATAGGTAAACTTTCTAATAGAGCTAGATAAACAAATAAATTGTAATATGGCTAGCTTTGCCAAGTTACTTAAAATCTAATGAATAACAAACAGTTACCCTTACAGCTTTCGAAGTCAATTCTTTCAGAGTTGGTGTTGATATGTAGCCACTTGATGACCTGTACTCCTAGCTGACCATCAGGTTGGCAATTCGATGGACTCGATGAGCAGATGGATATCCGTACTCCAAAGTCTTCGACCTATATAAATCCAATTTTATTAGAATATAGAATAGTTTGAACATCCTAATGAAAAATATACATATTAATGTTACCTAAGGGAAGTAAAAATGCATTAAATACATAATGAATCAACAGTAATATATAAATATTAAAAGAGATAATTTTATTTATTTTCTGTACCTTTTTTGATGTTTTAACTGCTTCCTTTAATGAAGTTCCCGGGCAGTTGCTTTTCAATGAGAGAGATGTTGTGCTGCGTTCAGCAATTCCCAACAAGATTTTACCTCGATAAAAAGAAAATACTTTAGAAAAGCGAATATTACTTATTGTAAAATGAACAAAATTTTTTAATTTTTCGGGCGGCACGCGTGCTGCGAATATGCCGCCATTTTGCTGTCGGTTTTATTGTCCGCGCGCGCATTTTGCGGGCTCGAAGATGAAATTATTTGATGTATTTCGTTTTTAAAATTTTTTTATTAATAAATCAAAAATTACAAAAGATGGCAATAAAAATACAAAATACAATATTAAAAATTATAACAGCTCATTCTGGGAAGAAATCCTCGTCCGATTCTTCTCTCTGCTGTTTCGTTTCTACTTCTTCTTCTTCTTGTTCCTCTCTTTCTTCTTCTTCTCCTTGTGTATCTTCATCTTCTTCTTCTCCTTGTACATCTTCTTCTTCTTGTGCACCTTCTTCTTCTTCTTCGTCTTCTCCTCCCTCTTCCTCTTGTTCTTCATCGATGACCTGCGTATCGTCGAACAGCCCATGATTGCTGTACTGGTTTTCTTCGTTGAACCGCTGTTGGTCCATGGGCTGTTGTCTGGCCTCAAGATCTGCGGCGTCCTCCTCCATACATGCCGCGTTGTTCTGCGGCGGATATTGTTGGCGTTTCCTCTTGGAAAGCGGTTATTCGGCCGGTGATACCTTTCTCTTTAGTTGACGACGATTGGCTTACTTAGCGCTCTTTAAAGTCTTCGTCGTCGCACTCGAACATTCCTTCTCGTTCGGCTTCCTGCGGGTCTCCTTAACGATGGCCGCGTTGTTCTGCAGCGGATATTGTTGCCGTTGCCTCTGCGGTCGTTCGGCCGGTGGTATCTCTCTCTTCAATTGACGACGATATGCTTCCTTAGCGCTCGTTAAAGCCTTCGTCATCGCACTCGAATATTCCGTCTCATTCAGCTTCCTGAATATCTTCTTGATAACAGGCATAGCGTCTGCGTTAAACGAAAAAATTTCAATTAATTGAACTATTGACAAGAAAGAATACATTGAAATATACATACCACTGCAAGCTAAAGCGAAACGCATGTCTTTCAACGCCAAAATAGTATTGTCGGACTTGGATCCATGCCAAGTCAGATTCCGGAACAAATCGTCGCCAAATTTCAAGCAGGATTTGAAATAGATTGCAGCAGCATCGATTTCATTTGCACCTCCAAGGTATCTCAAGTAACAGACCTGAAACGATTAAATTAATTAATGAATATTTATTAAAATATCATTCCATCAAGTGTCTTTAGAAAAGTGGATAAAAATACTTACGAGAGCATGAAACTCATCATCACCGAGATGATCGAAAGCTACAATGTCAGCCGTTGTTTTGAAGGGCAAAAATTCTGGACGAGTCCTCGCTGCAGAAGAATTCGCGTTTGTGAAGTCCTTCAGAATGTCATAGATCGCTCTAGAAAATAATGAATAATCAAATTTCATTAATTAAAAAATATGAATCAATACCTATTAGAAAAAAATAGTAGATACGTACGTCACTTTCTTTTCTATTTTCTCCATCCTTTCATCGAATAAACTGGAAATGAAAATATTAATACAATATATGTTAATTAGAAATTATGTTGACTACATTTCTGATTGATAGTACAATTAGTAGTATACCTTGTCTCTTTCTTCAACTGCTTAGCGTATCTTTCATCTCGCTAAAAACGTAAGTATAATTTGATTAATTTTATTTAATTTTATGTTATGCAAATAATAAATATTATAGTTACCCTTGGATTCCTTCCAGCTTTGCGAGCCTTCTGTTTATGGAGCTGCGATTATAATTAAATAAGTCGAAATGAACTTTTTTATTGTGAAATATTTAATTATAAAACCTACTCCAATGTCTCCCGTGGTGATTCGTTCAACACATCATTAGGTATGACTGCTGCTGGTAGTGGTTGCTGCTGCTGCACAGTTTTCCGCTGCAGTGGTGGTTGTTGCTGCTGTTGCGCCGTTTTACGAAGAGGTTGCTGCTGCAGAGTTTTCCGCTGCGGTGGTTGTTGTTGTTGCAGTTGCACCGTTTTTCGAGGTAGTGGTTGCTGCTGCTGCTGTAGCTGCTGTAGGGGCTTTTGCTGTAGAGTTTGCTGCTGCTGTTGTTTCAGCAGCGGTTGAGAGAGAGAGAAAAAGAACTTCTTCCCAGGCTACCCGTTGAGACGGAGAAACAGCTCATCTTGTTATTAAGCTTGGCTGATGCGATATCAGTTGAAAGAGCTCCAACATTCTTCCTTTTCTTGTCAGCCATTCTAGGAAAACATAACGATAATAAAAAGGAAGCAATTACGAAACGAAAGAAGAAAAGTAGTACGCTTCAAAATAAAGATTTAATTTTCTAAACTCGTAGACATAATTTTTACGACGACAAAAAATTCAGAACTAGGTTCGATTCTCTGAATTTCTGGAGACCAGTATGGCATTCTGAAACACTTAGCCATTACTTGATCCAGAGGAACTAACGTCAATTCTGGGATCGGTAGAGAGCAAAGGAAAACATCGACTAAAGATGAATCGCACGGAAGTTTAAAAAGGTCCTCAACTTTTGCAAAAACTTGTAGAAGAAGATTACATCCCTTTCTTTCGTAATCGATATTTTTTATGACACCGATAGAGCCATTTTTAAGAATTACAGTGCTATCCTGCTTTGAAACGGATAAGTGAATATCCCCAGTAATAACTTTTTGATATTGTTTACCGTTGTCGTCATTAATATTATCAATCACGGAGGAGGGTGTCGGACCATTAGCGTAATTTCTAACAAATTTTAAATGATTCGGATCGACATATGGTTTCGATGCTGTACGACAACTTTCATGAATTCGATTTGAAATTTGCTGCAAATGCTGATTTGGTTTCCGACACAATTTGCGACAAAAGGTCATATTATTCTCGTACGGAAAAGCGGAGAACGAATCCAAGTGACCAAAGGATCTAACGTCATCTGGAAGATGAAGTAAAGCGTGAGTATTATAAGACATAAATTCTACGCCGTACACATCGGAGGCTAACTCGACGAAAGCTTTGATACACTTTTCAGCAAAAGCGATAGCTTGTCGCGTATGATGGGGATCAGCGAGAATTCTGATAGCTACATGCAACAAAACAAAGTGCTGATAAACAGCTGAATAGAATAAACCATTGAATACGCTCACACCACTGTAAAGGAGTATTTGTCTGAACTCGGTGGCTTTAAATTTGCCATGCTTTTCAATATTAACAGGTTTCCGAGCAAAGTCTCGAGGACAGAAATTCTTGACCTGTTCTAATCGATCGGACACAAGTTTGATGTGATGTACAGAGAGCTTAACCGATTTCACAAATCTACCATCGATTACACCTTGTAAGATTTTTTCCATTATACCGAGGCATACTAGATGCATATAATCGTAAACGGTATTAGAAACAATGTCGAAAGGAAGATCAACAAGAGGAGTCTGCTCATAAAACTTGTGATGGTCTCGATCAATTCTCGACATGTATTCATCTTGCGTGCGCAACTGATGATTCGTTCCCTTGTAGACCATAACACCTGAACGAACGGATTCGCCTTGGACCCAACACTTGGAAAAAGTAATAAATTTATGCTCTTATTAATTAAAGTCCATAATTATTAATAATTTAACATTCTGAGCACGCAGCACACGTCGAGACAGCAACTGGACGGCACAGTGACAGCACGACGTGCGGCACGTCAAGAGCACGTTATGCCCGGCACGTGCTGTTATCTGGGATGATGTCGGCCGAATGACGCACTGAGACTGCTCGGAATGGGCCACGCGTGACGTCCAGGTACCCCTGCTCCATGATCCGGAAATGACGGCATTGTGCTCAGCAGTTGTTGATGTTAATAAAGTTGCAAGTTATTGTAATAAACAATGACCAAAATTATTATTAACGCGTTTAACAACATTGATATTCGCTGCTTATTTCGTGTAAGGCGCGAAACTGGCAGGCTGCTATAAATTCGGTAGTCATGAAAGAGTAGTCATAATAATATAATTAATAAAAATTGGCAAGGAACAAAGTCCGGTGGATAAATAATAGCCCAAATTAACAAAATCAACAGCCTTAATATATAATACATTGAAAAGCCTTGTTTCATGAATTGTGCGACCGAAAATTTTCTAAGTTTCGCAGCCAACAAAGTCGGCATTCTGCGGGAATTTCGTTCCGACAGAAAGCTGTCACGGCGAGCAGCACTCCGAGCAGGCATTCTGCTAGCACTCTGACAGCGCCGAATGTTAAAAACTTTTGAACACGGGTCGAAGGAACAATGCCGTCATGGAGCTCCTCAAAATGTTATCATAATGCTGCCATGAGAGCCAACACGGCGTGACCGCAAAATGCTGATATTTTGCCTTCGTTCGTGCCGGTGTCATACAGCCAGCACACATAGCCGTCATTCTGACAAAGTTTCGTGCCGTCGCAATGTGAGCACGCGTGTTGGCACGTCAACATTATGACTTCCCGAATGGCGGGAAAAATTTTTTTTCGAAAATTCCAGCCAAAGATGTCTTGGGAACGTCACAATGACGGCACGAGCGGCCAGCACGCGTGACCCTAAAATGCCCGGCACGCGATGTTATCGGGTAGCCGCCCAGATAACAGCGCGTGCAGAGCAATCCAAGAGCATGAATGCTCGGCACGTATGACGGCTCTTTGCTGTCATGTTGCGGTCATGCGCGTAAAAAAATTTCGATTTTTCAAACGCGCATTTGGCGCGGGCAAAATATCGGCACGTTGTCGCGTATAATTGGAAGGCCGTCATGTTGGCAATTTGTTGTCATTCTAATTTAGAGTTGCAAGAGTCATTTGTAAATTTTTTTTTAATTCCATTAATTATCTAAACTTGAAACTTGCAATTACAGTTATTGGTTTATTGTAGTGTTAAATATTGTTAGATAAAGAATGTATAGATTAAAATCAATTCCTTGTAGTCGTAAACCATTAGAAGATTGTTCACCAGACCATAGAGCTCGTATAACTCGATTATTAGAGAGAGCACGTAAAGATCATTTTAGTAATGTTAGATCTAATGTACAAGTTGTACCTGAAAAAGTTACAGATACCGTGTCTGATGTTAATAGTACAGTAGATCATTCTGATGTTAGTGAAACATCATAACAGCATAATTGCAGAGCAACAATTACGTCCATCTTCTCGTACTAATAACCCAGGTAAATTAGTTATGTACAATAAAAAATGACGCATTAATCATGATATTCATGATATTTTTTATATTTTTGATAGCTACGTCATATGAAACCAGCAACTCTTCAGCACCGCCGTTAAATCTACAAAGGCCTTAATCGTCAAAAATCGAGTACATTTATTTCCTGTGAAATGTAATGTATAAAAATGTGCCTATAATGCGTTTCTCTCTTTCAAATCTTCAGCTTGATTCTTCAAAAGTTGACTAATTTGGAAGAATCTTCTAAGTAAGCAAGCAAGCTTTTATTGTATAACATTATTAGTTTATTTTTCACAATAATTTAATAGCACTAAAATTTGTAATTATTTTATAGAAATATTGAAAATACCTTGAAAGCCACCGAAGAACGAATGAGGTAAAATTTGTTCAAGTTTTATTTATAGATTACTACCTAATACTAAAGTTATTGGAGAAATGTACTAACAAAATTTCGTTCAATTTCAGTGAATATGGAACAAGATTAGAAAATTTGGAACAAACTGTGAAATGAGTATTGTATCTCCGAGAAGCCGCGCGAGGAAAAATGAATTTTTTGTTTCTCGGCGAAGGCTTTGGAGGATCGCATGCGGTATAAAGACATTTTCTGGCTGGCAACGGGCAGAGGGACTCTACCGGAGCTCGGATGCTCCGTTATTATATTTCTCTTGCTCTAAAAATTGCGCGACGATCGACGGAAGAATCGTAGATTTCCGCGCGTTTCGCAGGACCGAACATTAAAGCAGGCGCTTGGATGGTTGCTTGAGCGAAGGGGCACCTTGGGCGCTCTATTAGCCGCGGATCGTTATGGCCGATTATCGCAATGCACCGATGCTGTCTATATACTGATTATTGGTGATTTTAGTAGATTTAAAAGCATAAAATTCGCATCCATTTTTCTCAAGAACGCACTTGCCCATATAAAGAAAAGCGTCACGTATATATAAAGCTTGCATTTTTGAACGTTATAAACGTATAATAGCGGTTGTAAACTATGCGCGCGGAAAAAGTCTGCTGTCTCTTCTTTATGAAACAATTATCCCGAGCTAAACTATGTTTAAATGAATCGATATAAAAAAATTGATAAAACAGCGACTCACTTGATTGATATGTCTTAGCTGGTCGATAAGATCACTGGTATTCGCGTTAGTATAGCCTTTATTTCCTACATTCGGTTTAATATTGTAATAATTTATATTTTACAGACAAATGAACGAGACATTAAAGCGTTCTAACAAAGACAAACGGATAACAACCAGAGACCAACCTGCGTACCTACCCTTCAAGACAACAGCTGATCTTCTCTCATTCAATTATGCCAATGAAGAGCAGTATGCCGACCTTGTGAGTAGAACATAATGATTCTACAAGATTATTTATTATTTGTATAAGTATTTGTAAATTAATGCAATCAATTGCTTCATTTCAGGTCGATTATTTGTTATATTTAGGAGGAGTCAACGCATCAATAGCAGCAGCAAAATGTATTAAGAATTGCTTCAAATTCAGTGAAGAATTCTTTACACAGATGACCTGGACTGGGTCAGAAAAGTTTAACATAGTGGGCTTAAAAGATACTCGCTTTGCAGCTGCATGCGAAGGTATGCATTTTTTAAATTATACTTTATATACATATTTATTACGTTTTTATAAATTCACAATGAATTTTAATTTTTTAGAAGCCTTATCATCGTACGACCTCGTTTATACGAAATCCAAGAAGGATGAGTTTGTCTTCGTCATGACAAAAGCTTTGAAAAGTGCCAAGGAAGGTTTTCGACCTAAATGTCTGAAGAGGAAGGCTCCGCCTCTACAAAATAACCGCAATCTACAAGAACCGCAACCAAAACGACGACACGAAGACGACGAGGATACCTTGTCAATTGCCTCCGGTGACATCAGCACAAGAGAGGACGCAATGAACAATGGCGAAGAGTATCAGGATCGCCAGTTAGGTAACGTCAGGGAGAATGAAGGCATCCTTGTCAACAACCAGAGATTCGACAATCCAGACGATGACTACGGCAACAACGGTGACAACAACTATGATAACGTCGGTCGAGAGCGCAACGGCGAAGATGAACAGGGCATCGGTGGAGAGGGCAACGGCGAAGATGAACAGGGCATCGGTGGAGAGGGCAACGGCGAAGATGGACTGGACGTCGGTGGAGAGGGCAACGGAGAAGATGAACAGGACGACGGCGATTATCCTCCGTACGGTGGATACGATTTCAACGGCGGGGGTGGAGATGATTTCGGCATCGGTGGCTATCATGACTTCAGGACTGAGGAACACAATGAAGAGAGCATTCCTGAACATCACCCCGAAGACCGTAACGACTACGAGAAGGATGACCGCACCGAAGATAATGAGACAAATAAAGACGCCAACATCAATGAGGAAGACAATTGGGCAACCGAGTATTTGGATCAGGAGGACGATCCCGTGTACAGGTTTATAAAAGGCGGAGAAAGGTTGTGATTATAGTTTAATATGTTTATAGTTTTGCACTTTCTCCTCCTTTTTTCAATTTATTTATTCATTTATTTATTTATTATTGTCATGTTTTCTCACAGGAAAATAAAAAACAGACATCGAACTACTTTTTATTCTTTTTCAATTTCATTCATTGATGTCCGTTTTTTATTTTATAATAGCGCTTTTTTACAGTTTCGGTAGTTTACTTGTTTGTAATCGTTTTGAATTAAAATTAAATTTGTTGTATTTGCTTGTAATTTTAACTAATTTATTCTAGACACTAGTATATATGTAAGAAAGCGCTGGAGGGGCTACGAAAGTGGATGAGCCTTACAGAGAAGGGCGAAGTCGGGGCCCCCTCACACCTAAACAAAAAATTTAATTTTCTTTATTCAATTTCACTAGAAGCTGGAAAAGACCAATACGACTGCTGCTCATCTTCTTCACCAGGAACTAAGGATCTGCATCAAGGACTCTCACCATATGAAGATATAAGTATCCAGTCCTCTAAATTCTTCACTTTTCAGGTCTTGACAATGGGTTTCTCTAATCCTTCTTCGTTGATCTTTATTATACTTCTACTATTACTTACTCGCCTATATCATATGTGCAGTGTGCACCTAATTTTTTTACTCTGTTGCTCTCAACAGCTTTTTAAAATAATTTTTTGCAGTTACAGGAATGAGCAATGAGGCTAAATTAGGTGGCCAGGAGGTGTATATAGTGAAAAACCCTCCAAGCCATGCTGGATGTCGCTGCAGGACATGAGTACTGCTCGTCTTCTTCGCCAGGAGCTAAGGATCTTCATCGAGGACTCACTAACATGAAGATTTAAGAGTCCACTGCCAGTGTTTCATAAATATAGATACAGAGGATCTATGAGTCCTCAATATGAATATGTTTTCTGCTGTATTGTAGGTCCAAAATGAAATAATTACTTTGTCATTGGCCTGTCTATATCAATAAAATGCTACCGGAGCACTTAAAACTTAAAATTCTTATTAATAAACTAAGCTAAAAGACAAAGTGATTATTACCATTAAGACCTAAACATATTGTAAAAAACAATTCAAATGGCATTGTGAATAACTTAAAAATGTTATCAGGTGCAACAATTTAAAACGACAGTATAATTGTCATGCCATTTGGATTGTTTTACAGTAAGAAGTATAAAACTTGATACGGTTGTTATTATTGTTAATTTGTTTTATTCACATTGGCGATCAATTTTTGTGTTCAAGGTTTATATTTTTTATTATAACGATTGTTGCATTCCAGTATTTTCAATATTTTATTTAAATTTGCGATTCTATTTTAGGTTGATTGTTTTACGTTCGTGATTTGTATATCTATGTTTGTAATGTGATATTTATTATTATGTATTTTTAATAAATCAATTTTTTAATTCATTTTTAATTTTTCTTGTTTGAAAATAAATTTTAAAACCTCTTTATATAGGTTAGGGATACCTCGCCGAAAGAGCGCATAAAAAAGCTCCGTGCTTGCACGTTGACCCCGCATAAGAAGCAAAATAATGGAAAATTGCTGACATGCGTGCTTTTGCGTTTTCTCCGATTTCAGGCGTGCGGCATATGACGAGCATTTGACGGCAGAAAGCCGGGGTACAGAGCGGTCACGCGTGCGGCCATGCATGTCAACATGTTGCCATCAATGCGCCGACGTGATGTTATCTGCCCCAATAGCAGCACGTGCCGGGCATTTGTGGGTCACGCGTGACGAGCACGCGTGCTGCAGTTGTGCTGTTATTGTGACATCATACGTGAATTTTTCGCCGTCCACCGACGCAGGCACGTTGCCGGCACATGGACAGCATGCGTGCTCGTCACGCGTGCGAGCAAAATACCGAACATTTGCGCAGCACGCGTGCCGGCGGGACTTAGAAAATTTCAGGCCGATGTTCCTTCAACTTAACGAAACGTTGAATACTCAGCGGATTACATTGTCGAGGCGGTGCAGATTGTTAATGTAGACTATTGTTCATCAATCTGATCACGTTAATTACCTATTTGCAAGTGTTATTAATTGTTATTATATTTTTACCGATTTTACGGCAGACTGCTAGTGTACACCATATACACGAACTCGGCAGTGATTGCTAATGTTGTTAAACGTGTTGTCGCAATATCCTGCTGATTGTTTAACATTATATTGCAATAAACAACTAACTTATACCGCTGCTCATAGTGCATGAGGATAAACTTTACTACACAAAGTAAGAAGTGTTCGTGGTACAGTGGTAAAGTGACAGCCTACTGATCGGAAGGTCTCCGGTTCAAGCCCTGCCGCTGGTCATTTTTTTTTCTTTGCTTTTTTGCTTTCTCCAAGAGAAAGCTTTGTGATGGTGAAAAAATCGATATCCAAGATTTTGATAGATTACGATGTTTTCGAGGTTCCTGGGTCAGAAAAAGTAGTTTTTGAAAAATGTATGTCTGTATGTATGTATGTCTGTATGTCTGTATGTATGTATGTATGTATGTAAGTACGAGTGTGCGCGAAAATGGTTACCACGATAACTCTCTAACGTATTTATATTTTTCGCTGAAACTTTACAGGCTTATCAAGTATGATCTAATAAAGAACTGATTAAATTTTGGAGCCGCTTCACAAAGATTAAGCGGGTTTATGGAAAAAACATTTTTTTTTTATAAAAACATTGATAAATTTTTTTTTTATTATAACTCCTGAATGCAATTGTACTTTTTGCTGAATCTTTACAGGCTCATCGAGTTTAAGCTAACGAATAACTGATTAAATTTTCAAGCCGTTTGACTAAAGTAAAGTTCGTTTTTTTAAATTTCTCTTCAATATTAAAATTGGCATATTTTGCCCAAAAATGGTTACCACGATAACCCCTGAATGCATTCCCTGAAACTTTACAAGTTCATTAAGTATAACCTAACAAAGCACTAATTAAATTTTGGAACCGATTTACTAAAATGAAGCGCGAAAAAAATACGTTTTAACATTAGAAATAAAAAATCTTTATTATAATTCCCGAACGCATCTGTACTTGGTGCTCAAAAACGTTCTGCCAAATCACCTTACCACCAAGTTTACACGAGGGAGTTTTTGGGTCAGTGGTAGAGCACGCGCCTTGATATCTTGGGGGTGTTGCGTCAAATCACCCTCGTCACTTTACTTTTGTGCAATTTTGTTTCCAAAAATCCCGTTACAATATATACTTTAATGTTATTTGTTAACAAAATAGAAGCTGTTATATTATTTGTTAACAGAATAGAGCTGGTAAATATAAGGTTTTAAAAAAGGTTTAGGTTAAAAAAATTCCCTTCCCCCTCCTTCAGCTGCACAATGTATTATTTTTTTATATAGTGTGCGTAAAAGTCGATTTTACGCATGCTCCGCGTGCAATAAATCGCATTTTATGCCCGAGTATCGACAAAAATAAATGTTCGAAAATTTCCTAACTTTTCCTTACTTTTCATGTCCTAGAAAATTCCATGATTTTTCCTTGATTTCCAGATTTCCTTCAATTCCTGGATACGGCTGATTAAAAAAACGACTGAAGCACCGAATTTTGGAGAAAATGTTCAATACTTTGAGGCGAAGAGTCTTTTATTTGTGTTTTAAAGTTCTAAACTTCAAGAATGAAAATATCTCAGCATCACAATTTTGGAATCTTTCGTCTTTCAATTACTTATAAATAAATATCAATAAAAAGTAAAAGTTTTCGTTTTAATTAGCATAGCAATTACAGCCTGCTAACTGAAAGGTTCAGGGTTCGATCCCCGTTAGGGTTTTAATTTTTTTGTTTTTTCTTAATTTATGTTCAGTTTTGTGCACACATTGAATTATGCTATCCCGATCCTCCGGATTCTCGTCGTGAGCACACAAGATAATCAGGAAACTAGAACGACAACGAGTCTGGTCCTCGTGAGCACACGTGGAAGATACCCAGAGTCGCCTAGACGAGGATTTGCAGAGTCGTGCGCACTCGTCTCGGTAAGTCCGGGGCTAACCTCAAAACACCGTGCTACCGATCCGCTTGTCACTGTACGCACACAGGGTAACCAAAATCGTTATTACGCGACGCATTCGGATCAACGAAGCCTTGCGCACACGACTCCGTTGCCGCCGAATGCAAATCTAACCTCAAATCTCCGTCATCGCTCCGTGAACCCGACACCGTAACGTATTACCAATGCTGCATCGTCATAACTATAATCGCACTGTAACACTATTATCGCAACAAAATATTGTAACCGCGCCGATTGAGAACACTTGAATTATACAGGCGAAATCTTCCTCACAACTACGATTATATATTTCTGTTACAGCCCTAATAGCACATAATATTTCAAAAGATTTGTATATTTTAAAATATTTTAGAAACATTTTAAAATATGTGATTGTAAATATTGGAATGGAAATATTGAACAATATTTTAGGAATATTTTTTTAAAATATATTTTCGTTTGATACAGGCATATTTTGTGAAAAATATTTTATAATGTTGCACAAATATTTTATTAAAATATTTGCATAAATCGCTATAAAATATATCTAAAACATATTTTTAAATATTTTGTAAATATTGCTTAGAAACATTTTAAGTTCGTTCACAAAAAATATTAAAATGAAATATTATAAAAAATGTTAAAAACATTTTAAAATAATATTTTTTTTTAATATTTCAAAAGGTTAGTAAAATATTTTGAATAAATATTTAACTACAAGAGTTTGATACATTTTCTTTCAAAGATTTTATAATGTTGCATTCATATTTTATTCAAATATGTACATAAATCGTTATAAAATGTATCTAAAAACTTTTTAAAATATTTTGTAAATATTTATAAGTAACATTTTAATTTGGTTCACACAAAAATATAGGAATAAAATATTATAAATAATGTTAAAAACATTTTAAAATTATGATTTTTAGACATATTTTCAAAGGCTAGTAAAATATTTTGAATAAATATTAAATTACAAGATTAAGATACATTTTCCTTTCAAGATTTTAAAATATTTTGATACATTTTTATAATCTTTCCAAGTCATATTACTCAGCATTATTTTACAATATTCATAAAACAATTTTTAGAAATGTAAAATTACAAGATTATAATACATTTTCTTAGAAATATTTCAAAATATTTTAAAAACATTTAAGGAATAATTTTTTTTATTTAAGTCGAGATAAATGCATGTTTTTTTTGTTTCCTACGTAAGTAAGCCTTGTAATAGTAATTTTTAGAGTTTGTGTAAAAACATTTAGGAAGTGTGTTCTGATGCATTTTAAGTAGAAATGTAGTGGTTTTGTAAAATATCCGTACGGACAGATGTATGTGTGTGACAATGTGTGTGTGTTCGTTCACAGATGCCTATATCTCAGCTTCTACTTATCAGTGGATTTTAATCCACTAAGTCTTATTTTCTTTGTTTTTACTGTAGCATAATATTAACGCGTATTTTGTATAGAGATTTTTTAGTTTTCAGATTTTAGTTTTTTCTAATAGTTATTGAGAAAGTTAATATAAGTAAATATTGCCTGATGATATGTTCCTTAAAGAGAGTATAATTACCTATACTTTTACCGCGGAGAATTCGTATTATCGTTTATTTTGGAAAAATATCGTTTATTTTAAGTTTGTACGTGAAAATTTATGACAATGGGACTGTAAAACAAAGTTTCTCAAATTGACACAGCTTAACAAATATAGCATCAAATATTACAAAATATTTTTTTAACACTCCTTGCGCGAAACGCGGTGTTTCGGGCTCGTATTCTGTGTGCAAAACAAACGATTTTTTAACTAGTGCGCGAAACAAATAATATCGCTCGAGACATCCCGTAGCTAGATATGAAGGTGTTGTTTTGCATATGCTACACAAAAAACGAATCCCATGAAAACTACGTTTTTAGCGCACCACTTGTCAAAAAATACAGTTCAATACATGTGCACGAAGTGGGTGATCCTCGCACGGGTGTTTTGTCACCTGAGCGAAGCGTGCGGGAATCGCTTACTCTGCGCAATTGTTTCGAAATATACTATACAACTTTAAAAAAATATATTTTCTCATTATATTCCATAATGTTCCGCACAAATATAATAATATCACAAGGTTTTCAATACACTTCCTTAATTAATCTTAAAATATATTAGAAATATTTTGTAGATATATATTTTGATTAAGTTAGAACGAAATATATCGATAAAATATTAGGGAAATATTTTATAATCTTTTCAAGTTAATAAAAATGTTAATTACTTAGCCTCGCATATTGCAACTTTTTTTAAATATTCCTTAAAATCTTAAACCGATAATCTAAATTTTCTTTTGAAATACATTGACTATTTTAAGAAGTATGTAACGCATTTAAGTTAAAATAACAAAAGATCACGCTAAAAAGGCACAATTAATTTGCAAAAAAAAATTAAAACATTGCAGAAATCTGTGTTACCGACACACTATTTTATATTATAGATATTTATAATACCAAAAATGATATTTTGAATTCATATAATTGTAGAAATAATTTACAAAGCTACATAGTAAGTATACAATTGCGAAATTATCGTAGTGGTATATGACTAACATTTTTTAAAGTGATTTATAAGTTCATCAATAGCGTAACTAGTAGAGTGCCAGACTGTTACGCAGAAGATCGCTGTTCAAATCCCCGTCACGTCAAGATTTTCTAATTCTTCAATTCTTTCAAATATATATCCATAGAATATTTCAAAATATAGTATTCATAATATATAAATAATATATAAATTACAGAAATTTCCCAAAAATATAAATAAAATGTTCATAAAACCTTGTAAAAATAAAATTTACATATAATTTTTAAATTTTTTCTGTACATATTTTAAAAATATTTTATATAAATATTTTGAAATATTTCATTAAAATATTGTATATCAATATTTTTAGAATGATTTATGAATATTTCTTCGTTACTTAAAAAACTAAAAATAATTATACGATATTTGATAAATATTTCAAAATATTTTAATAGATTTTGTCAATATTTCCAAATGTTTCTCTGTGGTTTGGAAGCAATATATCAACAAAATATTTTTGTAATCTTTTAAAAATATTAAATATTATTTTGAAATATGTTAAAAATGCTTTGAAAATGTTTTCGAACGATATTAAAATATTTTTTACAAATATTTTTACCCTAGGACAAATAAGATTGTAACAATATTTTAGAAATATGCTTGAAATGATTGCAGAAACATTTCATTTGTGATGTAGAATATTTTAAAAGTATTTTTAAAATATTTTTGTGCTGTTAGGGAGGTGGGACATAATATAACAGATAAACAAGATAACATCCAGCACCCATATTGTTGATTTAACGATCAAATATGATTATTTTTGTTAACATTTAAGAACAGTCTCTTTAATCACCCGTTTGCCCTAAACCTATCCTGGATCCCGACTGACTATCCGACCCCGGGGAAAATACAAACGTTACATTCAAGCGAAATATTTTAGTTAAGTAAAATAGTCCTCGAAAAATCTTTAATAATAGTATTGAGTTAATTTGTCCCTAACATTCTAATAAGAGTCATCTGCAGTAACTGGTACACATATAATTTTTATAGGATAATTTTGGTTCATTAGATATTTCCTTTTAAGAAGTAAATTTGACCCTACGAACATTGGAGCTCTATTGATTATCAATAACAACGTTGTGACGAATGACTATTACAGTTCATGTATGTGGAATGGTACTGATGGTTATAGTCATGGTATTTAATTGTCAATTTATAACATAGCCAGGATAAGTAAAATCGTCCTCAGATAATTTTATTTGCTGTTTTCGGCTGCAGTTGATGCACAAATGTTATTTGTCTAAATGATATCGGATATTCATTTGCATAAACGGCGAAATATTTTGGGTAAGTAAAATAGTCCTCAGAAATTTTCTAATAATAGTGTTAAGTAAATTGGTCCCTAAAACATTCTAATAACGATATGATTTTCTTTAATTTACAGCTAGTTAGCTTATTGGCTGGAGAGAGTGAGAGAGAGAGAGAGAGAGAGAGAGAGAGAGAGAGAAGAGAACAGCATGGCTATATAACATGAACATCAATAATAATCAGAGAGAAGATAATAGGGACAGAGGGGAACGAATGGAACGAAGAGAAACAAGAATTCAGAACCTCGCAAGGATTTGAACAGCCGCAGGGAGTAGAGGTGACAGTAAGTAGAAGGGATATCAAAGCTAGAGGGAAAGAGAAAAAAAGGACGCAGAGGAAGGGGGAGGGCTCAAAAGCAGCTGGTCCTAACGGGAAGCTTGAGTAGGGAAAAAAGAGGACTGAGGAAAAAAGAAAGAGATAACGGCTTGGACTTTAACGAAAATAGAAGAAATAAAAGAAGAGGAGGAAATACAATGAATGGAAAAGGTCTAAAGCACCCTGGGAAAGATGAAGGAGACGATGAAAGAAAGAAGATTATGGAAGAATGGGAAAAGAAATGGGATGTAAAATGGAAGGAGATGGAGGGAATAGGATAGAAATAATAAAATTGAAGGAGAAGTTAAATGACAGAGATGATGAAACAAAATAAAGAAAATGTAAAAAATGAAATGGACGAAAAAGTGGACTTAAAGAAAAAAGTAAAGGAAGGGCCCGCAAGAGAAGACTAGCAGAGTGCAGAAAAAAGTGAAAGGAAAGAAACAGTTGGACGAGATAGAATAGAGAATAAAAGAAGGGAAAAAATAGTGAAAAGAAGAGGGAGAAGAAAAAAAATATACAGGAAAACATAAAAGTACTGAGCTGAAGGATGATAGTTCATAAAAGGGTTCGATATGATCTGCCTCAAAGAGACCTGGACAGAGGGAAGAGAAGAGAAAGGAACAAAAAAGAGACTGCAAGGATACGAGATAGAGGTAAGAGAGGAATGTCAACAAAGTATAGAATGGATTAGAGATAGGTCAATCGAATTCAGAGGAGGAAAATGATGGATAGACTCAACATATATTAGATAAGATAGAGAAAAGAACTATGAGGAGATAAAGCAGTTGATATAAAGAGCAGAGGGGGGAGGGAGAAAATAATATGGTACAGGGACCTGAGCGCGAGATCAGAAGCAAAGGGTGAAGGCTTAGATAAAGTGGGAAATGAGGAGAGGAGAGTGTCAAAGGATGGGAAGGAACTGCAAAATAGAGTGAAGGAAATAGGTCTACGGATTTTAAACGGTAACATAAGAGGGGATAAGAAAGGTAAGTAACAAATGAAGAAGGCAGAAGGTAAAAGCTATGAAATACGAGTTGGATCACGAAGCGCTAATGATCGAGCTAGATAAGAAGAGAAAAAAAGAAAGAGGCGATGGCTAAGGATATTTAAAGAATGGCGTGGACAGAAAAGACGATTGAGGAGTATAAAAAATGGCTTTACAGAGGGAGGGGGCGCCAAGACATGGAGAGAATTGAAAGTTAAAGTAGGGAATGTGATACAGGTCAGAAACGGGACATGATATAGAAGGGAGGAGGGCAAGTAGTGGGATGAAGAATGTAGGAATCAAAAAGCGGACATGAAGAAGGCGAAAAGAGGGATAAAAAGAGAAGAGAAGAACAAAGTAGAGCACGTGCGAGCAAAAAGAGGATTAAGGAACCTGTATAGGAGAAAAAAAGAGGAAGGTTTAAGGAAAGATATAAAAAAGATAGAACAGGGAAAAAGATTTGGAATCTGGTTAAAAGGAGGAGGGAAGGAGAAAGAGAGCATAGAGGCAGAGAGATAAAGAATGGTAAATGGCTAAAAACTTCGAAGGACAACTGGGGAGAAAGAGGGACAGCATGGCAGTGAGAGAGAGAGAGGTGGAAGGAGAAGTAGGCAAGAACGAAGAATACAAATAAAATAAGGTAGGAGGGATAGAGATGGATGAGGTGAAGAAGATAAGAAAGCTGAAAGAGAAAAAGGTCCCAGGGCAAGACGAATTCAGAATGAAGTATGGAAGTAGGGAGAAGACAAGCTGCCAAAAGAACTAACTGTGATAATAAGGAAGATTTGGGAAGGAGAGGGTCTACCAAAAGAGTGGAAAAAGGGACAGTAACATCGATATACAAAAAAGGCCATAAAGGAGAAGGAAACAAAGTAGCTGCGTATAGGGTAGGTAGCGCTGCTAAAAATAGTCCATAGAAATCGGTAAGACCTCTTATCAAATTGAATGGTAAGTCTTAATCACGATTTTTGCAATAAAACTCCATTAAATTAGATTGGTTAATGGGGATCGATTAAAATCTATAGAGAAATCAATGTATTTTAATTGCTGTTTTCCATCTATTTATTTTAATTATTGTTTTTCATATAGAATTGAATCGACTTCTATTGACCGCATCGAATTTAATCTAGTTTTAATGCGAAAATGGCGATTAAGACTTACCATTCAATTCAATAAGATGTCTTATCGATTTCAATGTACTTCTATGGACTATTTTTAGCAGGAAGGTTTATGCAATTTGGATTCGATTTTGTTTCCACCTCGCTCGATTTGCTGAGGTTTTTTAAAGCAAATATTTTCTTACCAAACTCGCTGCGTATGAGGTAGGTAGTTTTAGGCATAAAATCGAGAAAAAAAATATTTTTCACGATACGTGCATGAAAAAGGCCACTTTCCATGTAAAATGAATGAAAAATCGAGTTTTTTTCTCACTCGGCAGCCTAAGATCAAAATTGGAGCAAAAATAATTACATTTAACACAAATAATTGAAATAAAAAAAATCACATGAAAAAAAATCGATATGTTTATTCTAAATGTTTATTTATGTAAATAGTTAAATAAATTGATTAGTACGATCAGAGGCATAGAACACACAACGATGCACAGCGCCACACAAGTCCGTTATGTCTTGTGGATGTGCTCTATGCTTTTTTAGCTGTCACGGCCTATAGATAGCACATTTTCTCATACATTTTTGTACACTTTCTTATATTTTCAGATTTGTTAACTTTTTTTTACATTTTATTACATTTTATTACATTTTATTACATATGTTTTTTTTACCGCCTAATATAGTAAATATATTCTTTTAATTATTAATTTTATAATAAAATGTAACAATGCATAAAACGTGATGCAGAAAACATCAGATCACTCAACAAGAGCATCTCGAAGAAAAAGAACTTAATTCTCTCTGTAAATATAAGAAGTTTAAATGCGAATTATGAAAAATTAGAATCATTTATTGAAAGCTTGGTAGTAAAACCAATTATTATAATATGTACGGAAATATGGATCTTACAACAATACTATCAATTACAAGGTTAAAAGCTATTACAATAACAGTAAAATAAATAAGGCTGATGGAGTCATGTTATATATAAAAAAGAATATACAGGAAAAAACTAAAATAGAAGTAATTGATAGATTGAGTGTTGTAAGTTCTGATACTTTTCTAGAGTCAGGTGATGCAATCAGGATCTCTGCTATGTACAGGTGCCACGATGTATCGAAATCTGAGTTTACTAATTCAGTAAGAAAATTCCTGGCTAAACAGGTTAATATAAAAAATCAATGTATATTTGGAGATTTTAATATTGATATAGGGGAAACTAATCATGACAAAATTGGTTTAGCTGAAAAGACAATCGCTCAAGAATTTCTGAATAATTTTTTTGAACAAGAATATACTCCATTTTTTAGAGGAATCACAAGACCATCTCAGAACAGTGAGAACGGTACGTGTATAGACAATTGTTTCGCCAAAGTAAGGAATATTGAGTTGGAGTCTTTTAAGTTAAACATACCGTTTAATGATCATTATCTACTCTTCACAAGTATTAATAAATTCAAAATACAAATTGATTACAATCAATCAGCCTGCATTAACTATGGCAAGTTAATAAATATTGCAAAAAGAGTTGAGTGGGACTCATTGTTACAAATAAATGATCCTAACCAAGCTATAAATGAATTAATAAGTATGATCCAAAGCTGTGTTGAAAAAGCAACTGATAGAAAATATACTAATAAAAACAAAAAAGATTCAGTTCCTAAGAAAAAATGGATTACGAAAGCAATATTAATATCCTGTAAAACTAAAGAGTTGTTATATACTATATAGAAAAAGAATCCAACAAATATGAAACTGAAAATGGATTATAAAAATTTTGAGTGAGGTAATTAAAGATGCTAAGTATAAATACGAAAATAATGCCATTAGAAAATGCAGTGGTAACTCAAGACAGCTTTGGAGCATAATAAATGATAAGTTAGGAAAAAAAAGTAGCAAGAAGGATCACTTGATAATATAATAGTTAATGATCAGAAAATTGATGACAAGACTACTATTGCGAATACTATGAATGAATATTATTGTAATGTAGGATTAAATTTAAGCAATCAAATTTAAAAAAAATGGACTTAGAACAATTGAAACTGCCAGTTCGAAACAACTACTCAATTTTTATTAATCCAACTAATATGTATGAAATTCAAAATATAATTATTGCAATGAAAAAAAAGGCTAAATCTTAATCTAGGCATACAGCAATCAATCTGGCCTAATGCACTGAAAAAAGCAGATATTGTACCTATATATAAATCGGGAGACAGTAGTTGTATTAGCAACTATAGACCAATATCGCTAATATCTAACATTGCCAAAATACTTGAAAAAATCATATACAATAGACTTTATAATTTTATCATGAAGCACAAAATAATATCTGATAGACAATTCGGCTTTCTAAGACAGAGAGGAACGAAGGATGCTGTCAATTGTCTATCAAATATTATATATAGAAACCTAGATAAAAGCAAACCGATTATAACTGCGTTCTTAGATCTGGCTAAAGCCTTCGATACGGTAGATCACAGTATACTGCTGGACTAATTAGAAAGATACGGTGTAAGAGGAGAAGCATTAAAATTACTCAACAGCTATCTATCTGATAGGAAACAATGTGTAAAGATAAGTAACGACAAGAGTGAGTACAAAAAAATTATGATAGGGGTTCCACAAGGAACAATTCTTGGCCCTCTATTTTTCATATTATACGTGAATGACCTACTGATAGATATGCAAAATGAAACAATATTATCTTACGCTGATGACACAGTTATCATCTCATGTGATAACTCATGGACAGCTGCGCAAGAAAAATTAAATGAATATCTTCGTAAGGTGGCAATATGGCTAAACCTAAATAAATTATCGCTCAATGTAAATAAAACCGTATTTATTGCATATGGCAATTACTGTGATAGTGTGCCTAGCACCTTAAACATCAGAATTGGTGATAATGTAATAAATAGAGTAGACAGTTGTAAATATTTAGGTTTAATAATAGACTATAACATGAAGTGGGATAAACACATAAATTATATTATAAAAACAACAAGATATTTAATCTTTATTTTTGCGAAACTAAAGAAATTTATGGATAGTAAAACGCTAATGTTACTATATTATGCCTTCTTTCAAAGTATTACAAACTATGGCATCATTGCAGGGGGTGGGGCTTATAACAATTAGTTAAATTTAATTCAAGGAATACAAAAGAAAATACTTCGAATTTTAAATAAAAACTGTTATATAGCAGAGAACCAACCTCTAAGTATAAGGCAAATGTTCGAACTAGAGTGTATAGTATATTATAATGAATTAAGAGACAGATACATAAGAAGTACAAACAAGACACGAAACAAGAATCTACCATTGCCTAAAATTGATAAAGTAGTAAGCAAGAAAAGCAGTTATTTCGTGGCTGTGAGTGTATTTAACACGCTACCGAATGATCTCAAAGACTTAGCAATAAGTAAAATCTCTACGAAAAGAAAATTAAAGAGGTTTATAGAAAAGAATGAACTTTTGGATTTTATATTTGTTATATTTTTTAATATTTTAATATTGTTGCTATGAAAAGGAAAAAGGGCATGATAGCGTTAAATGCGTTATCTTGGCTCTATATGGTAGTTTTAAGTATATTAGTATTAGTGATTATGCCATCCCTATGTACAGGCAACTGTGTTTGCCTCTATAGGATGTCTTTTAAAGGGCATATGTATATGGTGTTGAAATAAATAAATAAATAAATAATAAATAAGAAATTGTAAGAAAAAGTAAAAGGATGTAAGCAGAAGTAAGAAAATAAAAAAGTCGCCATTTTCTTATATAATATTGTGCTTACAGACAATTTTTTGCATTTTGTTATACTTTTTTACGTATTGTTTACATTTGTCGTTTCAAAGAAGAGACCCTCATGAAATCCTGGATCAATGGATTTGTAATAAATTGTAATAAAACGTAACAAAATGTAATAAAATGTAGCAAACTGTAATAATACGTAAAAAAGGTCCGAAATCCAACAAAAACGTACAAAATGGTATGATTTGTTACATTTTCTTATATTTTATTACACTTTATTACATTTTTTATTTTCACTAGGATAGTTGTCGATAAGGATACTGTCGCGTCGGTCGCACCGCAATGCCCGCATTTAATATAAATTAAGTTGGAACGCGAACCGTACGTATGCTTAATCAGTCGCAACCCTCGTTCCTTATCCCATGATACTCTGCATTTTTCGTTCCAGTTCCAGATCTTTCACGCGAAAGAACCCTTATATCAGATCACTTCCGCGCTCGGATGATATGCTATAAGGGTTCTTGCGCGTGAAAGAATGAAAAAAGCGCGGGTTTCGCTGTGCAAAATTGCAATATAATAATTATTGCGTCATTGCTTCATATAATAATCATTTGCTAAATTGTATCATTGCTTCCATTACTTGAGCATTTGTTCTATTATTCGAAATTCGAAATCAGAATTTTTCGCGACTATGTATTCGTTAATTCGCTTTACGGACGATTATGTCCTCCACGTGTTACAAACTTATTAGACTTTTTGCCGCCATATTGGATCCGCCATGTTGGATATATATATATATATATATATTCATTCTATAAATATTTCTAATTATTAAATATTAAAACACATAATTTATATAAATATTTTCTCTTGGAATTTGTATGAATACAAACGAAATCTATCTGTTGTAAGATCGAAGTCGAATAAAACTTCTATGTTTCTATATTAGTATAAATAGCTAAGGTACTAGTGTAATGGATTGTCACGCTGAGGATCTGAATTGCATCCTTGAGTGGGGAAACATTTATTTCTTTTATTTATTTCCTTTTATGTTTAATTTCTTTAAATTGTAAATTAATTACAGTTATACTAAATTGATTATTATAATATAGTGTTTTATAAGATAATATATAAACGATAATCTGACAATAATCAGGTGATAAATAGCTGATGTTTTGGCATGATGAACATACGACTATCAGGTGATTATCAGGTGATCATCAGTAGGACGTAGATTAATTATATGCGAAGTAGCAGAACAAGAAGTTAGATACAGGAGGAAAACTTAACGACTGGCAGATACGTTTAGCAGAGGCGTTTACATTGGGAGAGGCCTTTCGACATCGAGCACAACGCTCGTAGACCAGGAGAAAAGATATAGACTAAATTTGGAACCGTTTGTGGCAGTACCCAAATCGAGTGCGTTACCTTTCCAGGACGTTAGATTGATTCATTCAGACGTCTGGTATTCAGCAGTAGTACGCGACTACCTAACATCTTTAGTAATTTCCTTCGTAACCTAGAGTACGTAACAACCAACCCAAATTACGGCCTCGTTCGGGGAATTGAGTCATTATAAAATTAAATTCAAGCGTATGTATGGTCCACCTGGTAGACGAACCGTCGTTTTAGACAGGAAACTTTTTATGACAATTTCAACCTCATTGAAAAATATTCTCATGACCAAGGTAAAATTCCTAGGAAAACAGCCAGAGAAGAACATTCAATAGACTTCAAATAACGCGATTAGTATTCTAAGGAAATGAAGGATGTGGCTTTAGGGCCAATGGGACGAGAAAGCGGAAGTTTCTTAGTGGGAATTAGGAAGTGCAGGTGCTTTATGGAAATATCGGACGCAAACATTTTTCACTTCATTTTTTTCAATTTCTTTGATTCAAGACTTTACTTTGCTAAATAATTTGATTATATGTTTTCATATTAAACAGCAATTGATAATAAAATAATATGCAGAATACAAAAGTAAAATAAAACGTTTGAAGGAGTATAGTTCGTTGCGCCATTGCAAAAGTCACTAGTGCAGGAACATACTTCTTGTCTTCCACCAAATCCACCACGCTGATAGCATTTTCCTTTATAATTAGATTCATCCCATCCGCAACTTCGAATCACTCGGGTATTAGCTGGCACTGTGAAAACAATTAGAATTTGTAAGTATTATTGTTTTTGGTAAATTATGTACATTCTATATTGCGGAATACACCTTAACAAACTAGATTGTTTTACATTCATTACATAAAGAGTACAAGGATCGCAAAGATTGCCTATAAATTATATGCAGACTTACACATGTATGTGTGCCTGCGCTCCCTACCCGAGTACCTATAGTCTGACTTGGGCGCAGCTGACTCGCGTCTACCTCTCTCAACTGCGAGACTCCAATGCGAATGGACGTGCCGCCGAATATAGGCTCTCAAGCCTTTTAATATACTACTCATTATTTTAAACCTCACAGTGTTGTTTATTAATCCAAACTCTCCAACAGTTTTAAACAGACAAACTATAGTATAATAACGTCTTAAATGCATAATGTAACATCGCTAAAAGCAAAATGCTTTGCTTTTCGCATAAGGCACTTGCCTATCTTCTAAACTTGGAGAAAACACATGACAGATTTAGCTAAAATGGTGGAGATGTATGATCGGTATCGTGGTGAAAGGTCAGTAAGAATAGTTTGACTGGTTAAGATCGTGTTTAAGTGGGCGTTATGGTTAACGAAAAGTCGATTAGGGATTTTTATGCAATTTTGAGGTCCGAAATACCTTCGCGGCTTTCGTTTAAGTAGATGGAATGTCCGGCGAAAAATTAATTACGGATATCTATGTAATTTTGTGTCATTTTTATGTCATTTACTGCTTAAAATTCTTATGTGACATGTCACGTAAATTCATGATACACGACATCAAATGTCACGTGACTTAATGATGCACGATGTGACGACATATAACGTGGCTTTATGGTGATGTCTGTATGTTACGTGATATGTCACGTGACATTTTGTGTCATAAAGTCATGTGATTAATTTTGATAGGGTTGTGTCTGCTGCATACACACACTTGTACACGCACGACATAATATTCACACACGCATTCGCACGCACATATACATGTACCTCTGTATTATTTTAATGTTTGTGGTCTAGTATTGCAATAAAAAAAATGTTTGTTTTTGATTTGACCATGAAAACAGGGGGATGAACGGAATTGGGAATACCGCTGCCGCGTACCCGCCTAAGAGAGTCGCAAAAAGCCATTAGCGTACGGCACTAGGGGCGCCACTAAAAGCAGGCGTGCGACCGTTTATCCACTAAATTTTCAATTAGTAAACAGAAAAGGTAGTTGAAAACCAGGCATTTTTTAAATCCAGCAAGAGTCTAACTGAGCGCGTGCATACAAGTTGGACTTTTGAGAAACAAAAACGCTATTAATTTTTTCTTTGCATTCATTTAATGTATGTAAGTATGTGCATCCAAAGTATAGGTATCCCTGGCAAAAAAAAAATCACATGATTTATCACTTGACTATTTGGCGTGATTTCTCACGCGATAAATCACGTTAAAAATCGCGTCAGAAATCACTCATAAAATTGAAGTATTTGTTTTAATTGAAATAAATTATTTTGTTTTTACTAAACAATTATGAAAAATATACAGGGTGATTCAGAAACAATACAACATTTTTATATCATTATAATCAGCGTGAAAAATGAGTCTAATGGAATTGATCCGGAAAATTTTCCTTCACTTTTCACCCAGCAAGGAAAGAAAAATCCCCCGACCACCGCGCCTGGCGGAAAAGCGCGTGAGGGGAAGTGAGCGCGGCGGCCGACGCGGCAACAAGCGAGGGAAGCCGTTGCTACGAAGATTGGCGACGGCTGCGGCGAGGTAAGGGGGAGCGGCGGTGATTATAAACCAACGCAACTAACATTGCCGCGACGACTTATGATCGCTTTGCGCTAAAACTTTTATTAAGAAAATCTAGCAATTGTAAATATCGAACGTGCATGTAACACAGTACCATTTGAGATGCATGCTAATAATTTGCAGGTTATCAGTAGGCCGATGATTTAATAGCTGATATTTGAATATCGCTAATTATCTCCTGCAAACAATGATAATATCGAACTCTGTAACACAAGCATTTCTTCGGTAAAAAAGCAAAGTTAATGTCTCAGAGCTTTCAGAAAAATGGTCTCGTGCTCAGCTGATTTTCAGACTGTCGCAAATTGGCGTACAGTGGCGTACAGCTACGCCCGTCGAAAGCAGCAGCTTAAAAATTTTCGTTCTCTACTGATTTTCAGACTATCCTTCCTGCCAGACTTTCTGCCAGGCTTTCTGCCAGACTTTCTGCCAGGCTTTCTGCGGGACTTTCTGCGGGACTTTCTGCGGGACTATCTGTCAGACTTTCTGCGAGATTTTCTGCCAGACTTTCTGCCAAACTTTCTGCCAGACTTTCTGCCAGACTTTCTGCTCGACATTCTGCCAGATTTTCTGCCAGATTTTCTGCCAGATTTTCTGCCAGATTTTCTGCCAGACTTTCTGCGATATTTTCTGACAGACTTTCTGCCAGACTTTCTGCAGGACTTCGTGCAGGACTTTCTGCTTTGAAGTGCTTTTGGAGAAGCAGCTCAAAAGTTCTCTACTGATTTTCAGCCTATGCCCAATCGGCGAAAAGTCGCGTAAAGCTATCGCCCGTCGGAAGTCAATGATATTTTACAATAAATAAACGATTCACCGCCAGACAAGTTCTTTTGGAGAAGCAGCTCAAAAGTTCTTGTGCTCTCCTGATTTTCAGACTATGCCTAATCGGCGAAAAGTCGCGTAAAGCTATCGCCCGTCGAAAGTCAACGATATTTTACAAACAATAAACGATTCACCGCCAGAGCAGTTCTTTTGGAGAAGCAGCTCAAAAGTTCTCATACTCTACTGATTTTCAGACTATTCGAAATCGGCGTAAAGTCTCATATGGCCTCGCCCGTTAAAAGACAACCATATTTTTTATTAAAAAAGCGATTTTTGACGAGATAAGTGCATTCGATGCAATTCCGGACAGCGGGGAAGACGTTATATTTATCATCTTAAAAGGAAAACCACTTTTTAACAATTCATACAATATATTTAAAACAAAAACATGAAGGTAAAAATAAAAAATTAAATTTAATTAGGCATTTTCCCTTGCCCTTGCCTCTCGTCGGCAATGCTCAAAGGGCCCTCCTTCCTCTCTTGTGCATTCGTGAGCGCGCCGCAATATGTCATGCGTAGCTCGCTGAACCATTTCTTCGGGAATGTTGTTCGCATGCTCCCTAATGCGTTCCCGTAGCTCTTCAACATTCTCGGGTGCTCCGTTATGGTACACGCTCTCTTTGCTGTTGCCCCAATAAAAATAATCCAACGGATTTAAATCCGGTGAACGAGCTGGCCAAGGAGTTGGTCCATCCCGTCCAATCAACCTGCCTGGGAAGAGGTTGTCTAGATGATTTCTGACATCAACAGCGAAATGTGCTGGCGCCCCATCATGCATGAATATGATGTGTTGCTGCTGTTCCGGTGTCAGGGCTTCATCGAGCAACATTGGCAGATCCTCTCGCAAAAAGCGGAGGTAATTGTACCCATGCAATCTGTCTGGCAGCTCCCACGGTCCTATTACTCGATTTCCAATAAGTCCTGCCCACATATTGATGGAAAATTTGTGTTGGAAGCGATCTGAAATAGATATTAAAATTTATTTTACGAAATTCGAACTTTTGGTCATAACAAACGGGCATTCTTATAAGCATCTTTAAAGTTCTCATGCTCTGCTGATTTTCAGACTATCCGACATCGGCGAAAAGTCGCGTATCGCCTCGCCCGTCGAAAGACAACTTTATTATTTATTGAAAAATATATCACATCGAGATAAAGGCATTCGAAGAAGCAGCTTAAAAGTTTGCGTGCACAGCTGAGTTGACTATCCCAAATCAGCCTAATGTCGCGTATCGCCTCGTCCGTCGAAAGGGCACTTTTTTTACAATAAATAAGCTATTTACAACGAGATAAGGGCATTCGGATAAGCATCATAAAAGTTCTCGTACTTGGCAGATTTTCAAACCATCGAAAATCGGCGTAAAGTCTCGTATGGCCTCGCCCGTTAAAAGAGAATAATATTTTCAATTAAGAAAGCGATTTATCGCTGTTGAGTGCATTCGGGGCTGCACGTGAAAAGTTCTCGTACTCGCATGAATTTCCGACTATCGCAACGCACAATTTTGACATGTATTTTATAAAAACTAGACTTGGCTATTACAATTAAATATAAATGCTTGGTTGATATTTTTAATTTTGTTTTCTATCACGGAAATATATCAAACTTTACAATATATGATTCATTTCGCAATTCGCGCTCATATAAATTTCAAAATTGCCACGGTTTCGTTGCCAACTTCCTTTTAAAATTTTAAGGTTATGTCTCAACTCAGTTCGTGTCAACGTTCACATCATGTTTCTTTTTGTAACAATAATGATATTTGCAATAGAATATTATAAATACACAAATTATATTTTGATATGTATTATAGTATTATATTACATTTTTAATATTAGAATCAATTTCAGAAATCAAAAACAAATCAACAAATTCTAACGATACTTTTGACGCATGCGCACTACATGAGCCAATCATATTGACGCATTCTTGGTTCACTTCATCCGGTCATGACTTTTTTATATAGGGATTCGAAAACTGTACTTTGAAATTACTTATTTTACCTTCTCTAACCAAAAATGGATTTTGGTGTGCCCAATAATGCTCGTTGTGTGGATTGACCGTTCCTGTACGTACGTAAGTACACTCATCCGTCCATAAAATTTGGTCCAGGAAGTTGGGGTCCCTCTCATGCTCCTCTACGATCAAATGGCTGAATATCATCTTATTTTCACGATCACATTCCACTATAAAAAGTGTTACAATGATATTAATTTTGAAGAACATATCTAAAAGTTCAATATCATTCACATAATTTTTTAATTACGTATTCTTCTTATCTCTCTTTTTTTTAGTTAAAGTGATTACTGGACGTTGTGAAATTGTTGATATAGCGATTCGATTATGTTTGAGAAATAAATTTCCGCATTGAATGGCGCCAAGATTTCAAATGTTTCAATATTCATTTAATATTTTAATTAATTTATTTATTTTATAATTGTTTTGAAATTTGTATTAAATAAGTATGTTATTATTTAAAACAATTACGTTTTTAATTTTATAACCTCATAAATTGAATTGAATATAAATGTGAAATGGGCAAATGAGTCAATTGTTTTATTGTCTAATTGTATTTTTGTAGAAACATTATAATAATTAAACAGTAATAGATGCAAACGCGGCGGAGCGCGCTTAGTACTTATCAATATTCGGGTGCTTTTCAAAATAATTAATACAGAGCACATAACCCTGGTAGAAAATTGAGCAGATTCTGGGCAGAATTTCTGGCATGTTAAAATGACACTTGTCTAAAACGTCTGAAAATACTCTGAAACAAATTTCTAACAATGTCTCATTTTGAAAAATTTTGACCAGAAATCTGCTCAATTTTCTACCAGGGAACACAATTTAACCTGTGAAGCGCTCTGGATTTTAAGAATAAAAGTACTCACTGATTTCGTGAATGCGTCGGGATTTATAAGGGTGTTGGCCATCCTCCTTCATCACACGTTGGCACGTTGAATAGGATGTCTCGAGAAATCGAGCAGTTCGACGTAAACTTGTTGTTGGGTCTTTCGCAAAACAGTCTAAAATGGCTTCATCGAACTCATCTCTGGCACCTCTTTGCCGACCTCCATCAGGATTTCTTACTTGAAAACTGCCCGTCTCAACTAGGCGTTGATGTAGTCGCGTAAATGTTTGTGCATCTGGGTGTCGGCGATTAGGAAAGTGACGTCGATATTCGGCTGCTGCAGCACGGCCCACCTCATTGCACGCACCGTACACTAAGTGCATATCGGCATACTCGCGGTTCGTATAACCTGCATTACGCGCGGGCGGTTGTGCTTGAGCCATAACTTACACCGATGTTCACATGCAGATGTGATCAACGACACTGAATATTGCGATAAACGTAGAGAGTCGCAAATAGTAAAAACAAATGAAAAACGCGGTCATGGAAGCCACAAAGACAAAAGCATCATATTGAAACGAAAGAAAAGGAAATCGATCGGAACGGCAGCTATGAGCTTATCAACTGTTTAAAGATTACATACAAGAAGTTTTTAGTTGTTGTTTTAAGATCGTAGCCCCTGCTATTTTATGGCTTTTTGTTCAAAAATATGTCTGATTTTTAATGGCTACGCGATACGTATAACCTCTCAATTATTCAAAACTCTTTTTATTCAAAAATACGATTGTCGAAAAATGACTGGAGAAAGATGGAAGAGTTGTTCAGCAAACAAACGAAAGCTGAAATATTTGTTCAGAAAAATAATTGTTTAATCACTTCCAATATTTCCTGCACAAAAGAGCTTGACTTTCGAGCGGTAGCGCGAAACGAGCCCGTAGCCCAATCTGCTCCGTCGGAACAATCAGCTGAGCAGGAAACATTTTTCTGAAAGCTTTACTGCATTATCTTTGGCGCTTTTTCAGATTTCTGTTATAAAACGCTCTTGTGTTTCGATGGATCAGAGGTTAGTAGATCGAAAAGCGGCACAGGGCGCAGAAATATCACTTGGGCTGGAGAACTTTTTTCGCGAATATCCACAAGCTCTGCTCTGGCGATGCATCGATTTGCTATCAAAAAATAGACTTCTGTTTCGACGAGCGTCACAAGAAGCGTCTGTACTTCGATTTGCGATAGTCGGAAAATCAGTTATGCACAAGAACTTTTTACTAGCATCTCCGAATGCATATATCTGGCAATGCATCGCTTTTTCATGTAAAAAAAAAGTTGCGTTTTGACAGAAGTGGCGATTCGCGACTGTACGCCGATTTGCGACAGTCATTAAGTCATTCGAGCACGAGAACTTTTCACGTACAGCCCCGAATGCACTTATCTCGCCATGAATCGCTTTTTTAATAAAAATAAAGTTGTCTTTCGACGAGCGAGGCGATACGCGACGTTACGCCGATTTGCGACAGTCGAAAAGTCATTCGAGTACGAGAACATTGGATGTGCAGCCCCAAATGCACTTAACAGCCATATATCGCTTTTTTAATAAAAAATATGGTTGTCTTTTAAAGGGCGAGGCCATACAAATCTTTACGCCTATTTTCGATGGTTTGAAAATCTGCGAAGTACGAGATCCTTTTAGCTGCTACTCCGAGTGCTCTTATCTCGATGTAAATATCTTTTTTCAATAAAAAATAAAGTTGTCTTCGACGGGCGAAGCGATACGTGACTTTTGCTGATTATCGATGGTCTGAAAATGAGCCAAGTACGAGAACTTTTCACGTGGAGCCCCGAATGCACGCATCTTGCCGTAAATCGATTTCTCATAAAAAAATAAGGTTGTCTTTCGATGGGCGTCGCTGTAAGAGACTTTACGTCGATTCTCGATCGTCTGAGGATCAGACAAGTACGTGAATTTTTAAGCTCCTGCTACCAATGCATTTATCTGGCGGTGCATCGCTTTTTTAATATTATAATATGGTTAACGGGCAACGCGACGATACGCGACTGTACACCGATTTGCGACAGTCGGAAAGAATCAGCTAAGCTCGAGAACCTTTTACATGCGACTCCGAATGAACTTATCTGTCGTCATATCGTCTATTTATCGTAAAATAAATTTGTCTTTTTACTTGTTAGCTGTACAAGACTTTACGCCGATTTTCGATGGTCTGAAAGTCAGCTGAGCACGAGAACTTTTAAGATGCTTATCAGAATGCCCTTATCTCGCTGTAAATATCTTTTTCAATAAAAAATAAAGTTGTCTTTCGACGGGCGAAGCGATACGCGACTTTTAATTACTGAGTTATAATTTGAAACAGTAAAAATAAGTACGATCCCTAGTGGAAATGGATTGTGTGCCAAAGTGTGCCAAAGTGCAGCAAATTTCCGAATTTGAACACTTTGGCACACTTTGGCACAGTATGGCATACTTTGGCACACTTTGGCACACTTTGACACACTTTAGCATACTTTGTCACACTGGTACACCCAATTATTTCCACTAGGGATAGTACTTATTTTTAAATATTGTAATCTATTTGCTTTTTATCAAATAAATATAAAGCGTCTTTTTCGAAAATGATAACGTAAAGGAATGCATGAAGTTGTCTTTTATTGTCTTTTGATTTTAATGTTATGTGTAAATGCAATTCTGTCATACGGCGTTTTGATTAAAGCATGCCCGGGAAAAAGTCCGTTACATTCCGCTTTCTTCATAATCCAGACAAATACAAATGTTTAGTTAAAGTTTTATCTGATTATGGAGATTCGGAAAACTTTTTTGCTTCTGATCGACTGCGAATAATTTTTACAAATGTTTTTGCTGCACGGTCTTCAACTACCGAGATTTTGCAGCTTAGAAGTTTTATTGCTGTTCATAAGGAAGAAATTTTATATCATATCAAGTAAGTTTTTTCATAATATCAGTTATGACATCTTATATTTGTATAACTATCTCTAATAATCTAAATTTGTTAGGTTATACAAAAGAAAGGAATATTCGAGTATTCTTCTGAAAGAGCACAGGATACATATTATGAATAAACTCAGGCTTTTTGATCTTATTAAAAATTTAAATATAGAAGAGCCAAATTATCAATTACAATTTTTGATAAACATTATGAAAAATGCATGGGGATCTGAAGCACCTGCTAATGGTCTCTCTTTGACGAAATATTACGTAAGAAAGCAATCTGAAGCTAACAAAATGCATATGCATTTATCACTTCCAGATATTTGCAGTGGATATAGGATTATCAAAGTAGAGAGCCGCTCTCCGCACCCTGGCTGTATACTCGCATATATTTATACCCACATCAGCCAGTCTATTGGAGCCGCTCTCCGCACCTTGGCTGCACACTTACACATGCATTCTCAGTTTCACCGGCTAGTCTATTAGAGCAAATTATCCATCCTGGCTGCATACTTTAAAAAGTTGCAAGAAAAACTGTGTTTAGCAAACGAAAATTCGACTAATTCCATGAATCTCACAGAAAAAAATTCTTGCTCTAAACTGATTTAAATAAACATGCTTAAGTAACCTTCCGAGTATCCCAAATCGACGTACAGATGCGTACAGCGACACCACTCGAAGAAAAGTACATTTTACTATTACAAAACAATGCACCTCGAGATAAGTGCATTCGGAGCAGCGACGAAAAAGTTTACGTGCTGAACTTATTTTTTTTAAAATCTCACATAAGCTTAAAGTCGCGTATCATGTCGCCCATCGAAAGTCAACTTAATTTTACAATAAAATACCAAGCACCGCCAGATGGGAGCATTATCGGAGCAGCAGCTTAAAAATTCTCGTAATTAGCTAATTTTCAGACCATCTAAAATCGGCGTAAAGTCGCGTGAAGCAACGCCCGTTGAAAGTCAACTTTATTTTACGATAAATAAGCGAGGCATTGCCAGATAAGTGCATTTGGAGAAGCAGCTACAAAGTTCTCGTGCTCGACTGACTTTGAAACTGTCGAAAATCGGCGTTCAAGGCATTTTTCGAGACATTATGCGATAATTGTTGCCAGACTTTCTGCTTTTAAGAAAACTTGGAAAACTGCGAGAGATGCGCTTTCCGAGTAGCAGCCACAGATTTCTCGCGTTTTCTCAAAACAGCTACGATGTAAATCAAGCCTCTCGAGCAGTTTGCCAGGGCGACAAGGGCGACATCAGTAATTGAAAATTACATAATTTTCTTAATTGTTATCAAGGATCATAAGTAGAACAATAATTATAATCATCAAAAAAGTGTTTCAAACATTTTTTACACCATGAACATCGAACAATTGCGACATTAGAGCACCCTGCAATTTCACAAAGTATATTAGATTGTGATCTAAAAGCAAAATTTACTGGATTTTCAAAATTTTCAGGATGAACATCCGTGTAACCACTTTTATACCATGAATATTTAAACAGATTTGTGTAGCTCGGAGAAGATAGTTGATTGTGCACTAAAGATTGAAGTTTAATGATATTGTTTTTTAAATGAAGATTCAATTCTTCATTCATCAATATCACGCTGTCCGAAAAGTGTCTTACATAATTTTTCCAAACGCTAAATATAAAAGTACCTAGCGGTTGTATTTTGCATGTAGTTCCTTTTGGAATTATTTTTAAAGTTATTTCTTTATTAGTAGGTTTTACTTCTTCTACGGCTGAAGGACAGTGCCCAGTCCATGAGTCTACCAAAAGTACACTTGATAAACCAACAGTCGGAAAATATACTTCTTTGAGCCATGTTTTAAAATGATCTAAAATCAGACGAATTTCAAATTTTAGTAATTTTTAATAGAATACAAATTAAAACAAAAAAATGATCACTAATAATAACACAGGATGCCTTCTGAATCCAAAATAGTATCATAATTATTCGAATACGCCTAATATGAAATAATACCTGAAGTTAATTTTCCTGATTTAGAAGCCATTGCATAAATGTTAGCTGGTCTGAACAACTCTTCTGATACAAGTGGCCCAAATTCACCAGTTTTTTCTTTAAGAACGATAAAAAGAGGGGAAAGAAGTCTACCAGATATTGTTGGTTGTATTGTATAACTATGAGTCGTAGAAGCTACAGATTGCACCAAGCATTCTACTTGACTTTCCCCTTCGATTGCTAATGTACGGCCAGAATGGACTTCTAATTGAAATCCACTTTGATCTGAATTATAAACATTTTCTATTCCTTTTTCTTTAATAAGATTTTTCACTTCAATAACAAATTCATCAGCTTTTTTTTTGTAAATAATCTGCTCCTTCTATTGTTTTGTTGTTAATAAATTTATTAATTTTTCTTCCAACAATTCTATGGGCTCTCTTAAAATTTTTTACCCAATGTTTTGATGCTTTGAAACGAAAATCTTCATGACCAATATTCTTTTGTGCTTGCAGGGCCCATTTCTGTAAATCTATATCATGGATAATATGTCCAGCATCAACAGCAGCTTTGAAATTTTCTAACACAAATGAACAAATTCTAGCTATTTTTTCTCTATAATTTCCACCTTTATTTAAAGTTTTTGCCCAACGTTTTAATTGTGTTATTGATATGTACGGTTTTTAAATTTAAATTTTTATTAACACCACTTCTCCGAAACTCTACTGCTCTTGCTTTATAATCATGATCTAATTCTTCAACATCTGATGTGCACTGCTGAAAACTTTCATCTGTAATACTATCTCTTTCATCATTTTCTACAACCTGCATTTGAATATCTTTATAAGGTTCTGCAAAATCAAGAGTTTCATCCTCAAAAACTTCAAATTCATTAAATTCATGCATAGAGTTTAATAAAATGTTTAATAAATTAGACATGACTGAGTGCGAGCTGGTACACCTGGCAGGGTACACAGCGTCTGGGGGAGGGTGTTGTGACGGCCGAGTGCACGTCAAATGTCTAACGGCTAATCATGTACTAATTGTAATACGATTATTGTTTCAGCAAGCTGCCAACGAGCGCCGAAACGAGCCAGAACAAGAGCGAGGCAAGATAGAGACAGAGAGAGTGAGAGCATAGGTAGCGAACGATATTCGTCCGTGCGTTACTGACGAGCCGCTACGACGCCCGTCCGAACTGCTGCATCTCCACGTTCGAGACTGGGCCACGTCCGTTGCGTTAAGTACTACTGCCACTACTGAGTTGTAAGTACCTGCACTCTCACTCTCTCACGTCGACGGGGTAATATCTCTCGTCTCTCTTTATCGTTCGTCGAAGTGTGCGGAGTTTGCACCTCTGTGTATAGTACAATTGAATATACAGTTCCTTATCTAAACTTTATTTAATTTGCGGAAGTCGATGCACAATCGACGCTTTCCACTATTCCCCTTTTTCACCATCACGACGGGACTAGCCCAGTCGCTGAACGAAGGCTCGATGATATCTGCTGCTAGTAACTCCCTTACTTGAGAAAAGAGCATTTCTTCGAGTTTCTTCGAAACCGGATAGAATTTCTGCTTGATCGGACGACATGTCTCTACCTCTAGATCGAACTCCACCAAGTTCGTAAAGCCGAGCGGCCCATCATCTTTAGGAATTAACCGATCGAGTAGTTCTTCTAACATCCGTTTCTGGCCTTCATGCAAATCATGCAGGCCAATCGAAGCTAAGACCGGATGGGTGGTTCCGTCTGTTACCGCTTCACAGGCGTTTATGACTTCGGTTGAATTTTCAACCGTTAACGTTCGTTCGCGAGGGTTAAGCCTGGCGTCGAATTGTAGAACGAAGTCAGCGCCTAAATTGCATTCTTCACGTAAGTCAGGTGCTATTAGCGTAGTAAGCGTCCTGGTTTGTCCACCGATCGTGAAGGGCAAGTCGACTGTTCCAGTCACCATTGAGGTTTTACCGTCAGCCATGCAGGCGACTATTCCGTCACATGGTTTTATTTCTGCGTTACATGCACTGGCTAGTTGTACGGGCGTAGCCCCGATGCAAGTTTGAGTGGCTCCTGTTTCGTAAAGGGCCCTGACCCTGAACTCACCTACCTGCACCTGCAGCCACCAGCGCTAGTCGGATAAAACAGCGTTACTACTGGTCGCTGCACAGTGTGCTATTGCAGTCGGATTTAGTTGTTCAGTCGACTGTGATGCCGAGATCCCTGAATTAACCTCGGGGTCAGTACGGATCTCGCTTACTGTCCCCCTTTGGCTTTTCCCGCACAATTGGGACACGTCTTCTTCGTAAAGCCCGGTGACGTACAGGTCCAGCAAGCTAGTTCTCTTTTTTCCTTGTTTGCTGAGTCACTCGATTTTCCAGATGATTTATTGGCCTCCTTGTAGTCGGATTTATTTTTCACATCTGTCGGCGCCGTGGACTTCGTCTGCTGATTTTCCGCAAAGGTTTTCTTCTTACCCTGGGTAAATCTATTGGACCCTTTTTGGTTCTGCCGGCCGTTGTTATCCTTCTTTGCTATTGAAGGGTAACTGTTGTTGACCCAAGTCTTGAACCAGAGGGGTGGCTCCTCTGCATCAGTTGGACAGATAGCTGCTATCGCCGGCTGATTTTTATTCTTTGTCTTCTCCGGTGGATTATAAGCCGCTCTTGGTAGCATAGATTTCTCCGGAGTAGGGGGTGGCTTGTAACGTGATTTTGCTCTCGTCCGTTTCTCGGCACTCACAGCTTTACTCTTGAATTCGTTTAGAGTTTCGAATTCCATTCGACTGAAAATCAATTTTAACTCTGGATTCATATTTTGATATAAAATATCCAGCTGTTGTCGAACTGGTAGGGCATCCGGCATACGGTTGAATATCGTGACCATGCTAATGTAGTAATCGTTTACGTCTTCGTGTGGTCCCTGCGTACGTGAACTCGCCTCCACAATTAGTTGTGAGCGCTCTTCGTCTGTCATGCCGTACGTTGCTCTGGCTTCCTTGCAGAAATCTTCCCACGTGTGCCATTTCGGACGTTCAACCCTAGCCCATTTCAATGCTCTTCCTGATAGTAAAGAAGTGGTGTGTGATAACGCGTCTAACAATTCTTCCTCTGAAATTCTTGGACGAGCTAGTTTCCTGCAACCTTCCACTAATCTGATAAACTCTTCTACATCTTCTGTCGACGTGCCTCCGAATTTTACATTCCATTTCCGTATTTTGTCGTTAATATCGGCGGAATTTTCTCTCAACGTACTTTGGAGGTTAGAGTCATAATATCCAGACGTATTAGTCTGTAGGTTGCTTGGCCCTCGTTCTGAAACCAGGCGATTCGGACGTATTGGCTGGTCCCCCTCTCTCCAAACATTCCCACTCCTTTGCTGGGAATCACCTGTATATTGTGGTTGGTTTATTCTATGCTGATCGCACGGCTGGTAACCCTGGCTTCGATGACATGTAGATACTTGTGCCTGTTGTGCCATTCTGTTCTGTGCAAATATATTCCTCTCGTAACTCGACTGTGGTAACGTATACGGAGGCTGAATCGGCCGTAGTTGGCCAGGCGTATGGTTGTGTGGTGTCGACTGTTGACTTAGCCTTCGCTGAGGTTGCTGGTATATATCGCTATCTTCTAATTCTGAAGTTGAGAGATTCTTGTTCGTTGGTTCGAAATACCTAGTCGTGTACGTGTCATTAAAATCTACGTGTTTACTCTTGGTATTTACTGATGGTGGTGCATCTTCTTTCGACTGTGTAAATTCTGATGTTCCTAAACGGGTACTACACGCTGGGGGCTCTCTCTGAGCGCTGTTAGCTATACGTAATTTCTTTATATATTCGCACGCCTCATCTCGTATTTCCTTATACTGTGCGATTTCGTCGTCTTTCTTTAATAGGTCGTCGACGACTCTTTTCGGTAATTTATACGTGCAGCCGTCGCTGGCTAAATACATCAAGAAATCGACGTTCGATGTTCTCTCTTGTTCATCCGCTAATTCTGGGGAATTCGCGTCTATTCTTATTTGATCCGGATTTCCGAGGCTTCCCTCAACAACGTCATTCCCTACCGCGCTAGTATTATCGCACGGATTACCACCGAAAATTGTTGCTAACGGTTGTCGAACCTGTTCTCTATGTAGCGGTTGACCGAACCCTATTGTTACTGGTTCCAACCAGCTGAATTCGTTTTCGACGCCGCTTGGATTGCTGCAATCCGCAGGCTGATACGCCTGTTGCTCCTGACTTTCGGCATCAGGATTGCTGATTGCATTTCTTTAGTGCAAAATTCTTAGATTTATTTGATTCGCGTTCCGCTCTTCTTCTTCAAATATGCCGCTGACTTCTTGAGGGATATAATTCGTTATGTACGACGCGCGTCGTGTCGCCCGCGACCTAAATAACTCCTCCGAATTTAACAAGGTTAGCGCCGGACGGAAGTCTTCTGGCGCGTAGTCACCTGCTAGGCACCTAAACAATCGACGCATTCTGTCTTCATCAGCCCCCCTATCCTGCAAACCTAAGAAATCTAACGCTTGACCTAACGTAATCGTGCCCATCGAGCTTACGTGGTCTTGTATCGCTACATGCGATCTGCTTAAGTCTATGTACGAGCCAGTTAAAGACATTGTGCTCGTTGAGTATTCTGACATTTAATAGAAGCAGAGCCGAGTCAAATCCAGCACAACCAAAAAAAAAAAAACTCAGGATTCAACAATCCAAGTTACTCTCGAAGTGAATTTAATAATTAGTTGTCGACACTGGAACACACGTTTGCTTATTCGATTAATACGTATGATTTAATTTTAATCACTCAATTAAATTTGTAGAACGGTAACAATAATTTGTTTTTGAACCGCGATAAATTGCCTGACAGAGCAAGTAATCATGCACGTTTTGTGCTACAAGTTTTAAAATCTGAGAAAGAGAAAAAAACATACTAATTTGTAAAAAAAGCAATTCCACTTTAATAAATTATTTGTGAATTTAAATGTTACTAACTCCCTCTATCATGCAAATTTTTTTTTTCTACGCGAATTCGAAAAAGCAATTATACGCCGGAGCGGCTGTGTGTTGATTGTATATGTATATTTATTCGTACGTTTCTGTACTCAACTACACAGCTATTTTTCTCACAAAACCAAGCTCAAGAACTCACGAAAATTTTCTAAATTATTATATATTATCGCGATTTATGCCTTAACATTCCTAATAACACAACAATTTGTTGAACTGCGAGATTACGGCTTAACAGTAGTCAAGTTCAAAAATTGCATCAGAGTGCAAAAAGAATTCTCAAAACCCATACAATAGTTTGAATTCCTATACTGACTATAGTTCATCCATCTCACTCGCACTCAGCCAAAAATTCCCTGCCTAACGGGCGACACTGTATGAATTCGAGCTCTCGGTTCGCGGCGCGCGATGTAAACAATGTATACGCTCGCTGTCGCTGGCCGCTCGGTCGTTGACCGTTTTGAATTTTGAAGGCTGATGCCTGCCGCTATAAAGTTAAACTGCGCGTATTATTCGACGCTGTCTAATACTTTTTACCGTTGCGGTCAGATTTTTTTTCCGAGTCTCACTTACGCCTACAATGTGTCGACATTGTAGCACGAGTAGCCGCTATACAATTTTTGTACACTCGCGAGTTAAATAGCTTGACCTTGACACATTTTGGAGCGCCATTTATACCACTCAGTTAATACCTTTCTGCCGTGTTATAACCAGGGCCAGAAGGGCCCTGTTTATTGAAAATTAACGTCGGGCGTGCTGAAGGCACGGCTCGGCCGACTCAGATCATGCACGTGGTTTTACTCGGGCCCGCAGAGGCGGCGTAGGTCGGGTCGTAGGAAATAACACACGAGAAGTTTAGATAAGGAACTGTATATTCAATTGTACTATACACAGAGGTGCAAACGCCGCACACTTCGACGAACGATAAAGAGAGACGAGAGATATTACTCCGTCGACGTGAGAGAGTGAGAGTGCAGGTACTTACAACTCAGTAGTGGCAGTAGTATTTAACGCAACGGACGTGGCCCAGTCTCGGACGTGGAAATGCAGCAGTACAGACGGGCGTCGTAGCGGCTCGTCAGTAACGCACGGACGAATATCGTTCGCTCTCGAGATGCTCGCAGGAACCACAACAAACACGCGTATAGTAGCAGCGCGAGCTACTCGTGTGGATAGCGCAGCGAGACTAACTCTAGTCGCGGCTCTCCCGGCCGTCGGCACATCGTTGTCATATCTCGCCAACGTTGTGCGGCCAGGCGGCAACCGCGTTACCTATGCTCTCACTCTCTCTGTCTCTATCTTGCCTCGCTCTTATTCTCGCTCGTTGGCAGCTTGCTGAAACAATAATCTTATTACAATTAGTACATGATTAGCCGTTAGACATTTGACGTGCACTCGGCCGTCACAATATATATATTTTTTCTTAGAATTTTTCGTAAAATTTAGTTGTATTTTTTTTCAGTCCCGTAGAGGGTTTATTTTGAGACATCAAAAATTAGATGGATTTTTTTAGGTTAAAAAATGGTCAAGACCCATTCTGGGACCTATGCTGGGACTTTTGCACTATAAAAAGCTATCTCCATGAATTTTTTGGTCGTCCTAGTTCGGATCAAAATCTTGCTTTTAGTAATATTAAGGTTTAAATGGCTTATAAGACAGGTATAACATATATCTATGCATTTAAAAGTATTTTTATTGAAAAAGTGAGAAAATTTTACAAAAAAAACTATCGGTATATCTATAGTGAAAAATGCTTCTCTGGGAAGCTATAAATTAATTAAAATGTGTAAAAAATGCAAAAAATGCTTAGATCACCTACTTTGACCCTCTGTAACTCGAAGAATAATGATGAAAAAAATCTGAAAAAATTTAGGGATACGCATGGATACCTAGGAACATATTCCCAGAGTTATCCCGATATTTATTTTTTGACCGCTCGATTTCACAGAGAACCGCCTATATATATATATATATATATATATATTTCATAAATACATTTTGTAGTATTTGTGTTAGTAATTTTTAATTGCAGATAATAGGGAACACGCATTTTTGTAGTTATGATTTTAAATGGTAGGTTAAGGTTGAAAACGCATATGTACTTGACCGATTTTCTTGATATCGCGTATTAACTTAGTAAAACAATATTTAAATCATTGTAAAATCAGACAATTATTTGAAACAATATCACGTGATGATGACGTCACTGAATCTGAAAAAAAGCGGTGTGTTCGTAACGTCGTATTATGACGGTCCGCTGACGACACCTTAATATTTGAACAATCAAAACAAATACCCTATCATTTGAAGGGAACCAAAAGAAATAGTTTTATTTAAAGGAAATTGTGTAATTTATCGATAATATGAACAACTGCGAAAATGTCCGAAAAAAACAGTCTAATCAAAATTAGTATTAACATTGTTTTGTGCCCTAGTGCAAAAAGTCAGTTATAACTGCACCGGATATGCATGTGATTAACATAACCAAATCATCTTTTGGCGAGTTCTGAGATATACCTTGCACAAACCCTTTATTCATTGTTAAATCTTAGACTTCTATAAATACTCAACTTTCAATACATAGAAAATGCATGATTTTCCAATTACACTCATAAAAAATGTAATAGTATATTATGACACTGTTGTGGAAGATGGTTTTCTTCCTTCCTCGAGATTTTTCGCACGAGCGTAGCGAATAGATAAACATCTCCCACAACAGCCTCATACGATATTTTATAGTATAATAACTTCAAAATCGACAATAAAGTTGTCATTTTGAGGTTAGTGTGCTATAAACAGATTTAAAATTAAGTACACTCTATAGTGGATGGAAACGTCAAACTGTGGCATTCTATTGTCCTAATGAATTGAGTGACCGTCACAATACCTGGTGAAACTTACTTAGTTCCTTGCAGATTTCGTTACGTCATAATCACGTGACATTCATTCAAACGTTACTTTTATTTTTATAAAAACTCAATCATACATAACAAATTGTAATGGAGATACTTATATAATATCTTTTACAAAAATATATGATGAAAAGATATGACACTTTCAAAATATTGTAAAATTATATTTTAAAACTTATTAAGGGGACAAATATATCTTTAATTCTCAAAAATGTATCAAGATTTTTAAACTATAATTAGTTTGCATTATTTTATATAGATGTTCGCTTGAAAGTTTTTACTATCAGAGCTGACTTATATATATATACAGTGAATTATTATTTTTGCGCAATTAAAAGAAAGTTGTGATCAAGGCCTGTACCCGCAATTTTTCAGTTTATAAATAAAACATTTTGTGAGTGTTTTTTTTGTGAGTTAAAGTATTTAAGTAGAAATCATCCTATATTATCAAATTATATTATATTGATATTTACTATATTATATTGACAAATGCATGAGCTAAAAATTATAACAACAAATTTCATACAACGGATGCACGTTTTATTAAATAATTGCGCGGGAACACTTAAAAGTGAATTTTGTCAAACAGTTTGCAGCATTTTAAGAAAAATGCATGTACTGAAAACCATAATAGAAATTTTCATAAAACGGCAGCAGCAATTTAATAAATAAATGCGCTGAACACTTTTGTAGTTATTTACTCAAATTATTGCAGTATTAGAAGCAGACTAAACGTTCAGAAGACTGCGTAGGTGCAGTTAATATAAATTTGGAAATGAAAGAATCCCTTCTGCACTCCGATTGGAGAATAGGCAGGAATAGGACAGACCGGGTTAAAAGAGAGAACAGACTTGGTGTATGGTAACAACGGTTTATATTATCAACGACTAGGGATAACAAAAGTTACAAGACCGAAAGGTCTGTCCAGATCGGCGGCCAGGCCGGAACTAATCACACCTAAGCTCGCCTCTCGCTCGCCACGGCGTGGTGGTCCGCCAGGCGGCGCGTCGGTCCAATGGTGGTCGCAGGAGGGGACCCCCACATAAATACTTTCCTGTTGTTTATCAATGACGTCTGCGCATGCGCAAAAATATGTACAAATAGCGTATATAAAAAATTAGTTTCAGTACTCATTCTGCTCTAACCTGTAAAAGCAGTAAGATAATTGGATCATACTATTTTAATCAATACAATTTTTGAGTATTTTCTTTTATTATATTTTCCTCTAAGTATTGCAGTATTAGAAGTAGACTAAACGTTCAGAAGACTGCGCATGTTGAGTTTATATAAATACATTATTGTTTAATCTGGTAGCAATGTTGTCCAATAGTTGGATTAAGATTATTATGCTATTGTTCAATATTGCGGATTCTAGTTATGCAACTTTGAGACAATGTTCTAACGATATTGGATGCTGTAGACGAGCCAGCCCAGACTAGGCGAACTTACAATGGTAGAATGGACATAGCTGTCCACAGCAATATTGCTTCAAAAACTGAGCGAGGTTTTATAATCTTTCAACAATATTATTGAATCCAGCGTATCTGTGAACACAATATTGCTGGAAGATTGGGGTCTATATGATTAATATCGGTGAATCCTATTATTTTAATTAATAAAATCGTCTGGAAAAAACTTTGATAGTTATTCACTCAGATTTTTGCAGTATCAGAAGTAGACTAAACGTTCGGAAGGCTGCGTATGTTGAGTTTATATAAATACTCTCCTCTTGTTTATCAATGACATCTGCGCATGCGCGAAAATATGTATATATATATATATCGTGAAAAATGAGTTCCAGTACTCATTCTGCCTTCTAGAAGCGGTAAAATCGGTGAATCCTCTTATTTTAATTAATATAATCGTCTGAAATATACTTTTATAGTTATTTACTTGAATTATTGCAGTATCAGAAGCAGACTAAACATTCGGAAGACTGCGCAGGTTAAACTTACGTACATACTTAAAATGTTTATGCAATAAGATCGGTAAATCATAGTCATAGATATTTTAAACGTTAAAATTCAGTATCAGAAACAGAAACGTTTCGAAGTCTGCGCAGGTTATCATTTATATTTCTTATTTGAAGTGTATTTAATAATTTTATGTAACACGCGAACGATTTTCGCGTTTTTCGTACCTATTAATAGGGACTAAAGTGACTCTTTTTTGACCGGCGGGCAAAACAGTTATTTTAGCGGGCAATAAAAACCTTTATTGCCCGCATATACAAACAGCGGGCAATAATGGCCTTTATTGCCCGCTAAAAAGTCTTTATTGCCCGCAATTTTTTTTTGTAATTTTAAAAAAAAAGTTGATTTTGATAAATTTGCATTATTTATTTATTTTATATAATGTTTGAACAAGACAAGAGCACGGTTGCCGTGTCAAAAAATAGTCACATCAGTCCCTCTTAACACGTACGAAAAAACGCGAAAATACGTCCGCGCGTTACATAAAATATGGTGTGCACCAAGGGCTAAGTGGGCTTTTTGGCCTCGTGGATTTTGCAGTACTCGTCTGCGGCTCGTAAACGCCCCCGCCTTCGGCTCGGGCTAACTCGCCTTGACTCGTACTGCAAAATCCACACTCGGCCTAAACAGCCCACTTTACGCCCTTGGTACACAATATACTATTAATAACTACAATTTTATGCCTATATTGACTTCATGGGTTTTAATGGAGGGGCGCTGTTTGTTTTGGCGATCGGTAAGACGGGTCCGAAATGATACCCTTAAGTCGATGCTATTGCACAAGGTTGTTAATTAATTAATGATTCAAATGAGATTCAACATAATAAAGTGGTCACTCTAATTCAACACTTTAAAATTTTAAAACATATTAAGATTTTGTAGGAATAAAGTGAATGTGCGGAAATAAAGTAAATTTGCGGAAATAAAATGCTACTTTTGTCCCGATTTTCAGGGAATAAAGTGGCTATTATAGTTTAGTCGTGAATAAACATTATTTTATTTTGCTTTTGAGACATGTTTTTGCATTGCACTCACTCATCCAACTGCAAGTTCAGGCTAAGATGGCACCTTAATATAGATTTTGTTAGGTTAATTGTGATATACTTACAACCATTCACGCTAAATTCAATAACTTGAGTAATTTTTCTGCACATGGTGTATTTTGCGCCTTCTACGTGTTCTGAACAATCTTTTTTTAAGGCATCTGGTGGATTTGTTTCAGAACATCGACTATCTATATGACTGTTACATTCATAGCACCGCAGACTATCAACACCTAAACATAAATCAGTATAGAGATTTTTATAAGCATAAGATACTCATAACGTATTGTTAAAAATGAAATTTCTATTATTTTCTATTATGATTTGTTAGTTAAGAGACATATGCACATAAAAGGCGCGTCATGCTTGCAAATTTCAAGAGATTTTTTAAGATGATAATTTTACTGAAAAATATAATTTGTTTAGCACAGATTTCAATTCTTTACTCTTCACAGAAATCAATAAATAAAAGCTTAGTTCAAAACATGGAAATTTCGCGAACTTATGGCCAACCGTCGGTGAAAAATTTCAATTTGTCACTTACGGTTAGCCGTAAAATTTCTATTAAGGCAAGAATTAAATTAGATAACAATAATAATATTCAAATCTTATCTATTTAATAATCATATGGCACACCTAAGACTGAGTTTATATAAGATTTGAATAATTATTTGATAAAAAAGTGGAAGATTAAAAATCATTCAGTAATAGATTTCAATATTGATATCTTAGATTGTGATTATGTAAGACAAGGATTGCTGTGCAATTTCTTTGATAAGGGACATGTATCGGAATATGTGGGTATTACACGGCTGCTTTTAGGTACAGCCAAGGGATCCTGCGTAGATAATATTTTTATGAAAACTAGTAACTTATGAATTTAGATTATAAATAACAAACCATTACCCTATCTTTATTGCTCTTAATAAAGTGAAAATTAAAAACGACAAATTAACAGTATTTCTAAATTATATAAAAATTAATAAATATTGCATAAACAGGAAACTGGAATAAAATTATATCGATGCAGGATGCTAATTTATCTACCGCTGATCGATTATTGTCTAAAATCAAACAATGTGTTAAATTATTTAAAACAAACCAAAATAAATATTAACAAAATTTACATCAGCTTGGGGTGCGTAATTTCACGGGTTATGAGTTCTTATTAAAACATGTATATATATGTTTTTAAACTCTTTGTAATTATTTGATGACAATATTAATTATATTTACAAAATCTAACAAAAAAAAATAATATTAAATAAACTTTGTTTTATTTACATTTATAAAAAAATGTAAATTGTGAGATTGTAACAATCATAACATTTATATTCTGTACTAAAATGTAATACATAATACGATATTTACTTTTATATTAAATCATAACGATATCTTCAATCCCTAACGAAAAAAAAAATGAAAACAATTAAAAAAAAAACGTTATGAACTGCAGGTGATAGCAGAAAAATGTCGGAATAGAGACACAGATAATAGTAATCTTTTGTTGTCTTCAGTTTTATTTAGTTTGTTAGATACTTCAGTTGGATTTTGTTTTTTGACAACAGTTTTTCATAGTTCAAAACAGAACTTCATTTTAGAATTGCTGTCTTCTACGTTCACTAGTTTGTTTCCAATCAAAACAGCTATCTTCGGATTTCTACACATTTTTCTTAACTTTTTTAAAAACACGCCTACAATAACATAAAAAAGAAAATTATAACTTTTAAAGAAGTAAAAGGTTTGGCGAGTTTGATGTATTCCGCAACGGAATAACAGATAAAAAAGAACTGAGATCAATCAACCAATGTCATGTTTATTATATTTAATCATAATGAAGTAACAAAATTTTGTTTGCTCAATAAAGGGCTTACTTAACTTAAAGTTAAATTATATACTGATCAATTAGGAACAACTCTCAAGATACTAACTACATAACTTGCCATGACCGTTTCATCGTAATTATGGTGTTTTTATGACGTTCTAATACAAAAAGAAAGAATTTTAGCTGTTTACTAATAAACAAAGTGAAACGGTCATGGCAAGTTAGGTAGTAAGTATCTTGTGAATTTTTTCTAATTGATCAGTATATAACTTAACTTAAGTTAAGTAAGCCCTTTATTAACCAAAACAAATTTTGTTGCTTCATTATGATTAAATATAATAAACTGGATTTTAGTTATTTGATCTCAGTTCTTTTTTATCTGTTATTTCGTTGCGGAATATATCAAACTCGTCTAACCTTTTACTTTTTTAAAAGTAAATTTTTTCAGATTTTTGTCCTTTTTAGTAAATTTTTTTAGGTATTTCATATTTTTACTAAAAATAAAATATAACCATCTTTAGCACCTTTTGACCATAGTTTTATTGTAATATTTTTATCACTAAGATGAAATCACTGATTGTTCTGATACACTACCCTCGAATGATTTCTACACCTAGATACCAAAACCAAGTGCAAACTACCTAGACTTCGTCATCAGCCATCCTGTATACCTAGACGCCGTTCCCGTATGATTAATTTACCTAGACACAAAAAACCACAAAGCGCACCACCTAGACCTCGTGATCAGCCACCCCGTACACCGAGACACCGCCCTCTAATGATGTATTTACCTAGACATACAAAATTACGGAGCGACGTACAGCTCTGCCTAGGGTCAACATTTAAAAAGTAGATAAAAAACACTAACTTTTATGATTTTTTAAAAATGTTTAGGCCAGAAGAATTTTTGAATACAGCTCTGTCTCCGTCGACGCGGAACGCTCAACTATATATATATATATATATATATATATATATATATATATATATATATATATGTGTGTGTGTGCGTATGTGTGTCAAAAATATAAAAAAAATTTTATTAATTGCGTCTATTTTTTTTTTATTGTTTCAGCTTCCAATCTACCTGGACCAAATCTTGAAAATATTTTTTAGTAGGAATGTATATTTTTATCATATGTACCTGTCTATACCATTAAATAGTTTTTTATTTATAAAATACATCAAGTTTTGTGGAACAAATGCAAAAAAAAAATCCTGACGGATGGACGGACATTTTTAAGTTCTTTCATTGCTAAAAACTAATTGAAATTTGATACATTTGACATTTTTTTCGGTATCCTAAATAATTTACGTTTTTTGTTTTCAAAATACATCAAGTTTTGAGGAATAAATACAAAAAGAAATCCGGACGGACATTTTTTAAGTTCTTTCACTGCTAACAACTAATTAAAATTTGATACATTTGATATTTTCTTCTGGTAACTTGAATGATTTAAGTTCAAAGAACATTGATACCGTAAAATAGATCTAATTTTTTTTACGAGTTTTGAAGGGTTTTTAAAAAATTGGTTAAATATTAAATTTTAATATATGTAGTGTAGAAGTCAATTTTATAATAACCATATATTTGAATTCAACAACGTAAGGAATATATTTGAATACTATTTTTCTGGTTCAAGTACAAACAGACACTAGATTTGTTTATGGTACAACCCTGGCGGAAAAAGTCACTGTTTTTTTCTGTTTTTTTCTGTTTTTTTTCTATTATTATCTGTTGCTTATTGTTTATTTTTGTATAAAGTTGTCATTATCTATCCGGATTTGGAAAATTGGAACAAAAATAAACAGGGAAAAAGAGAAAAAATCAAATAAAAACCAATTACAACAGAGAAAAACATAAAAAAACATAAAAAAACAGTAATAATCAATAAAAAGACAAAAACAACATATAGGTTAAACAAACTGAGATTTTCGGACTGACCGCCAGGTGGCGACCGGCTTTTCTCACCCGCAAGCGCTAAGAATTTACGATGGTTGGTATATAAGACAGTTCAAGTTACTACTAATTATATTTGTAATTGAACGGTCTTATATACTAAACATTGTATGCAAGAATCAGTTGAATATAAATACATGTGAGATGAGGCAGTGCAGTCTGTATATTTTTAAAAATTCCATAAATTATTATTTTTCACTTATATTGAACTATTTTTATGTGATTTAATTAGTTTTTAATCGCATTTACCAATTTTTTCTCATTATTTCATGCTTTTTACTGTTTTTTTCTGTTTTTTTCTGTTTTTTCTGCTTTTTTTTCTGCATTTTAATACATTTTATTGTTTCAAATTTCCAATTTCGGTGAAAAAAAAACAGTTTTATACAAATTTTTTTATAACTTTTTACAAATTTGTACATTTTTTAACAAATTTCAACATAAATATTCAAATTACAACCATAAAAGTACAGAATAAAACAATAAAAAGCAGAAAAAAACAAAAAAAAATAGAAAAAAACAGTGATTTTTTCCGCCAGGGCAAGCATGATATGACGGACCATTATTAGATTATTATTGCAGTAAATAAGCTGAAAACAATAACTAAAGAACCATATGTATTCTTAAACTACAAACAATTAATAAATGCTGCAAAGACTAGGAACTGGCCGTAAATTTGGCCGTAGATAAGTTGTTAAGTGAGATTAATCTATGTGTAGAACTAGCGAAAACAAAAATCAATGAAAAAAGACACACTGGTAGGAAAAACTGGATTACTGATGAAATAATAAGGTCATGCGAAACGAAAGAATTTTTATATAATTTATGGCAATTAGATGTGCAGAATGAGCAACTAAAAACACAGTATAAAATCTATGCAAAAATTTTGGATAAGGTAGTTACCGATGTTAAAATGAAATATGAATTAAATCTTGTGCAAAAAAACTCCAATAATCCAAGAAAACTTTGGGCAATAATAAATACGAAAATCGGGAAAGTTACAAAATTAAATGTAACCATAAATTATATAAAGATAAATGATCAAAAAATTACCGGCAAATTCCAAATAGCGCAAAATATGAATACCTTTTTTTGTAAAATAGGTAGAAATCTGAGTGCGAATATCGTTAATCCAGTAAACACGGAACTTAAAATGCTGGATATGAATCCTATTTCGATTTTTCTGAAGCCAACAAGTATGGTAGAAATAACAAGGTTAATCAATACACTGAAATTAAAAAATGGTGGAGTTGATAAGATAAATGCAATGACTGAAACTATTATGTAACCATACAATAGGTCCTCTGACTCATGTCTTCAATAAGTGTATTGAAAAAGCGATATGGCCAGATGCTCTAAAAAGGGCCGAATCCTGGTAGCAAATGGCCGATAAGTTCTGGCCCGTTCCCTAGCGACTCGGTAGAAATGAAACCCAGAATCCGTCGAGAAATATGCGTAGTTTCTACGCTGAAACCCAAATAGCAGAAGTTCTCTTAATTTTTTGCGCATGCGCGTACGGTTCAGGCCAGGCACAGGCATACTAGAAGTATATGACGCGTATTGTAGTGGCTGTCTTCTATGTTATACAGCAGAATAGCATAGCAGACAGAACTACAGTTTTCACAGTTTTAGTTAATGTTAAATGTTGAATATTTAGCCTATCAATTCATCTAGAATTATTTTGAAGGGAAAATATAATTTTCAAAGCGCCAATTAAGAGTGAAAACCTAACCCTACACATGCATACTGTCATATATAACAGTATGTACAAGCATGCTGTACTGACTGACTTTCTGTTGTTCAAGTGCAATTACTGTGTGAAAAGTGTCATTGATGGTCAAATTCACCAATGATGAGATTTGCACAAGTATTTTAATCTCATCAGTATGCGAGCCAGTTACTTTCAACTACCAAATCTCTGATAATCATGGTAAATCCATGATTTTAAAAGTGGATGTATGTTCTTTTGCGTTAAGACTTCTTTAATTATTTAGAAACAGACTGCCATATCAGTTTTTACTTAACAGTCTTGGTTCGGCTTTTCACCCTGAACCCTATGGCTTCGGCGTAAAAAAATACAGGTGGGTCTATACATGAAAGTTGAATTCATATCATCTAGAATGAATTCAACTCAATATATTGTTACAACATGCCAACACAAATTAAGTTGTCTAAGTATGATAGTTTTCAAATGAGAGCCAAAATAAAATAGTGAAAAAAAGTAATCGAAATCAACAAAATTTGATTTTGCTCTCACTTGAAAAGTATCATACCTTGAAGGCTGAAAGTTTGCAACTCAATTTGTGTTGGCATTTTGTAACAATATATTGAGTTGAATTCATTCTAGCTGATATGAATTCGACTTGTATAGACCCACCTGCATTTTTTGACGCCGAAGCCATAGGGTTCAGGGTGAAAAGCCGAACCAAGACTGTTAAGTAAAAACTGATATGGCAGTCTGCTTCTACATAATTGAACGAGTCTTAACGCAAAAGAACAGATATCTACCTTTAATATCATGGATTTACCATGATTATGAGAGATTTGGTGGTTGAGAGTAACTGGCTCGCATACTGATAGATTAAAATACCTGTGCAAACCTCATCATTGGTGACTTTGAGTGCATCGATGACACTTTTTACACAGTAATTATACTTGAATAATACGAAGTCAGTCAGTACACAATGCTGTACATACTGTCATGTATGAAATCATACATGTGTGGGGTAAGGTTTTCACTATTAATGTGCACCTTAAAAATCATGTTTCCCCATTAAAAGACATTATAGATGAATTTATAGGGTATATATATATATATATATATATGGGACGATCCATGTCAACCGGATCAGTGCTGTGTCCAAAATTTGGAGTGACCAAAAAAATCGCCCGAGGGCTCATTTTGAAGCTTAGGACATCTACTTTCAGATTCCGTGTGCGCCTTTGCAAAATCCAATATGGCAGTTCCAACATGGCGGCCGGAAACTCAAGAAAAATCGAGTTTCCAGATTAAAAAGCTTGTAAAAATAAAAATTCGCAACCAATCTAGTTATTTTTTGGCTCAAATTGTAGCTGATGGACGCACTTTGAAAGCTGGAGTGGTGGGTTGGCACAATCCAACATGGCGGATCCAATATGGCGGCAAAAAGTCTAATAAGTTTGACAAATTTTTATAATCAACCGATTTGCACTAAATTTGGTACACGGGAGTTTTTAGGGTCGTTGATTACAAATCTGAGGTCATATTTTTGAAATTCAAAATGGCGGATCCAAAATGGCGGAGGGGTTTTTTGAGAATCAACAGATTTGTATGAAATTTGGTAAAACTCGTCTTCGTGGCGCTCCCGCGCCACTTGATGTGGGGGTTTTTGGGGTCGCCAGTTACAAATCTGAGGTCATATTTTTGAAATTCAAGATGGCGGAACCAATATGGCGGTCGGTTTTTTTAAAATCAACAGATTTGTATG